>JBBDGP010000584.1:4082500-4239807 GCA_037952835.1 Lithobates septentrionalis
TCCATTTGTGTGAAAAAAAATGATAAAAATTTAGTTTGAGTACAGTGCAGCATGACAGATCAATTGTCATTCAAAGTGTGACAGCGCTGAAAGATGAAAATTGGTCTAGGCAGGAGGGGGGTTTATGTGCCCAGTAAGCAAGTGGTTAATACATGAAAGTGGAGAGAAATTTAAACTACACCACCTCTAAAGCTTCCTATTGCATTAAAATTGATGATAATCATAACAATATACAAATGTTCATATGGATAAAATTGGACACTTAATCGGTTTAAACATTGCATGTACAGGAGGCTTGACGCATTATGTGACGCACTTAGTTTTTTTAATTACTTTTTGTACCTATGTGTAAACACTGTTTATGTATAATAAAAATTAATTTTTTTTTTTACTTTCAATATGTTTTTATTTTCAATTTAGTCACACAGTGTATGCATTGACATATTAGAATGCACAGGAGGGAACGCCTCCTCGAACCTGAGACATAAAGGTTATAATTCGAGAAAGAAAATAACATATAACATACGGTTTCTCAGCCTTAAAGGCTATTGGTAGGGTCAACCTGATATATATCAATGACTATGCTCTAAATAATCAGTCTCCATGTATTGTCCCTAAAACATCACGGGATCTTTCCCCAACCCCGGCACCCCTGACGGGATCTAGCTGTGCCAGGTGGGGAAATCTCCATACTTCTCCTTTGCCCATTTGGGCTGAGCCATCAGGAGTATTGAGGGGTTATGGATCCCCGTAAGCTAGGTAGTTTACCGTATGGTAGCTCCATATTGAATTGCCACCAGTTAGCTAACTGATGTGAGGTAGAAGAGTTGAAAGAGAGGGAGAGAAGAGTGAGGAGGGAGGGGGGTGGAGGGTTCTTCAAAGTGGGTTAGGAGGGAGAAGGAGTACATCTGTGTACCTCTAATAGTACTGAAGGATGGATTCGTCTAGGTGTGGGTTAGGTGTTGTTGCGCACCTGAACCCCTGGTATGACGGAGCTTCCCATATATTGGGCCCAAGGTTCCCATATTGTTTGTAATTTCGTGGAGGTGTTTGTCAGGATGCTAGAAAGTTTTTCTTGGGCCATAATCCATGAAACCTTCCTTTTTACTGCATTGAACGAGGGCCTCGGCTGTTTCCAGGCTTTGGCAATGGAGATTTTAGTGCCCAGTAATATAAAGTTGATCAGTGTTTGGTTAGCCTTAGAAATTCCAGATAGGTTAGCATTGAGAATAGCCACCTCTGGGGACCTAGGGATCTGGCAAGTCGTCACCTTGTAAATCATAGAGAAAACTTTTCTCCAAAAAGTGCGTATTTTGGGGCATTCCCACCAAATGTGGGCCATTGTGCCCAGGTGTTGGCATCCTCTGAAACATAAGGGGTTCGCTGAGGGATAGATTGCTGCCAACCTGGCAGGGGTCAGGTACCATCTGGTTATCAGTTTGATGCTTGCCTCCATCAAGGAGATGTTCTGGATCCCCTTAAAGGATTTAGTTAGAGCTGCTTGCCAAATCTCTATGTCCCTGCAGCATTGGAAGTCAGCCTCCCAAGCCTTCATGTATGTGGTTTTGTCCGTAGGGCAAGTGAGGGCCGAATATATCACTGATATGCCTCCCCTCTGCTCCATGGCTTGTCCGCACCATTGTTCGTATACAGTAAATTTAGGGGGAAGCGGTTTCTCCTGCCAAATAGTGTGGAAAAAGTGAGCGATTTGGTAAAAGCGGAATCGTTCCGATTCCGGGAGGTCCAGGTGATTGATACAGAATTTGAGGGTGATTGGTCCATTGGGGGTGAAGAAGTGCCCTATCCGGTATAGCCCTTTGTCCAGCCACCATTTGAATGCTGAGATGTCAAGTCCAGGTGGAAAGTCAGGGTTGTGGAATAGGTGAGCTAGGGGACGACCCGTGGAGACCAGGGCTGTGGAGTGCCGCAGGGAGTCCCAAAGGGCGCAGGAGTGGGATAAAGTGGGTGATAGGATTGGCGGTCTAGATTTAGTCGGGCACCAAAGTATGTAGTCTAGCGTATATTTGGGGATGGCCTGTCTTTCAATATTCACCCAGTCTGGTTTTTCATAGCGTGAGTAAATTGAGGACAATTGGGCTAATCTAGCAGCCAAGTAGTATTTATGTAGATTTGGAAGGCCCAGCCCTCCCTTGCATCTGTGAAGGAATAGGGTGCTCTGATGGATACGATATCCTTTCTTACCCCAAATAAATTGGAGTATTTTACTCTGTAAAGCTCTCAGGTTATCTTTCCTGATTGGGATAGGGAGGGAGCGAAAGAAGTAGAGGAGCCTGGGGAGTAAGGTCATCTTAATGGAGTTGATCCGACCCAGCCAGGATAGCTCATGTTTTGACCATGTAGTAAGGTCTGTCTCCAGTTTCCTGAAGAGTGAAGGATAATTTTGTGCATATAGATTTTCCGTCGTGGCCATCAGTGTGATACCTAGGTAGCTAATGGAGGTGTCGCCCCATTTGAAGTGGAAGGATTGTTTTAGAAAGTCAACTGTTTGTGGTGGTAAGGAGACATTAAGAGCTTGAGATTTGGCGAAATTAACTTCGAGTCCAGAAATTTTAGCAAAGTTCCTTAACACTAGGCAGATATTGGGTAGTGTAGTGAGGGGGGATGTCAGGAAAAGGAGGATGTCGTCGGCGAAAAGCCCACATTTGTGCGTCTGGTCTCCACAGGTCACCCCTTTTATATCCGGGTTCTGTCGAATTGCGATCGCTAAGGTTTCTATGGCTATTGCGAAGATTAGGGAGGATAGAGGGCACCCTTGCCTAGTGCCACGTAAAATGTCTATTGGTTTGGAGAAATGTCCTTGGAGGCGTATTTGGGCCTTTGGTTGTGAGTAGAGAGCATGCAGAAGTCCCAGGAAACGGTTGCCAAATCCCCATCTCTCCAGCACAGTGAAGATGTATTGCCAGGAGACCGTGTCAAAGGCTTTCTGCAGGTCTAATGATAGAAGGAATCCCGATTGGTTTGGCCCCCCTTCCCAGTTAGTTTGAAGAATCGAGGTGATATCTATCGCCCTCCTTATTTGGTCAGGACCCTGTCTCCCGGGTATGAATCCTACCTGGTCCTTATGTATATATTGAGTAATAAAGGATGATAACCTGTTAGCCATTATTTTGGTGAGTACTTTTAGGTCATTGTTTATGAGTGAGATCGGTCTGTAGTTGCTAACGTCTTCGTGGTTTTTGTCAGGTTTGGGTATGACCGTGATTAAAGCAGTATTGAGGTGGATGTCTAGGGGGGTTCCATTGGTTTTGGAGTTAAAGAAGCGGTCAGGTGAAGTGCCAGAATGGCTGCAAAAGACTTGTAGTATGCTACAGAAAGACCATCAGGACCCGGAGCTGACCCCCCTCTAAGATCTTTTATGACCCCCAAAACCTCCTCCTCTGTGATGGGTATTTCCATCTTTTGTTTGTGGGCATCTTTTAGGGAGGGTAGGGGGATACCCTCCAGAAACTGAGGGATTAAGTTCGCTTTTGGCGTATTTGTTTGGCTATATAATTTAGAGTAAAAACCCCGAAAGGCTTCTAGTATCTTAGAAGGGTTGGTTGTGGGGGGTTGAGCATTTATTCTGAGTTTGGGGAAGGCGTGGGTCTTGATGGGGGGGGAGACAGTTTTTTAGCAAGGAGGGGACCTATTTTGTCTGCCTGAGTGTAAAATTTTTGTCCAATCCAGCGAACGGCCTTTTCGGTCTTGGATGTGAGTGCTAGATTGAAGTCTAGCTTTATCGATAAGGGAAACAGGGGTCTTGGAGGGGTCCTTTTTCTGGGAAGCCTTCAGTGTAGTATATTCCCTGTCCAACCTAATTAGGTCTGCTTTTTGTGCTCGTTTGGTTTGAGTGGCAATCTGGATGAGTTTACCCCTTATAAAAGCTTTATGTGCAGCCCATAACGTTTCGGGAGAAATGTCCTCTGATTTATTGAGTTTAAAGTATTCTTGTAGGGCTTTTTCAAGTTCAATGACCCTGATGGGGTCAGATAATAGCGACTCATTCAGTCTCCAATGTCCCCTGGATCTGCCCAGGTGGCCTGTTTTGAGTGATATGGTGACTATGGAGTGGTCCGAGAGGGCCGACTCCCTGATTTGAGCTCTGTGGATCAAAAGGAGTAGGGAGGATGGGGTTAAAATGTGGTCAATCCTCGCATAGGTGTTATGGGGGGGGGATAATGGGTATAGTCCCTTTTGTTGGGGTTAAGTTCCCTCCAAGTGTCAGCTAAGCCATGGGCATGGATTATCTTTGCGATCCTGAGGCTCTCTTTGGTGGGTCGTGTTAGTTGAGTCGGCAGGGGTTTAGACTTGTCCAATCCCTGATCGAACGCTGCGTTTGTGTCTCCGCCAAAGATGACCGTTCCCTCCAATTTCTGAGCGAGGCTGCGCAATAGGGAATCAAAAAATTTTGCTTGTCCTCTATTTGGGGCATAGTAGGAGACCAGGGAATACAGGTGGTCCCCCACTGTGCCTTTGACCAGGATGAATCTGCCCTCTGGGTCAGCGAATTCAGAGATCTTTACAAATTTAAGATGTTTGGAAACGATGATTGCAACTCCCTTAGTTTTGTTGTCAGCGCTCGCTAAGAAAAACTGTGGGAAGTGAGGGTGGAGATACTTAGGGCTATACCGGGAGGGGAAGTGCGTTTCTTGCAGCATAACAATGTCTAGCTTGAGATGCTTGTAATAATCGAGGACCTTTCTCCTCTTAATCTGGGAATTGATTCCCTAGACATTGTGGGAGGCTCATGTGGAGTTCAGCTGTAGGGTCGTTCGCCATGGAGCAGTTGGTGTGAAGTGCAGCGTCCCTCACTTACCCTTTGATGCGTGGGAACCTGGACTTTAGGATGATGATCATTCTTCCTTCTTGGTGGGAAGATATCAGGAACTTCCGTGGGGGTGTGTGTGGTATCTGAAACACAAGATGTGGTTAGGCATATTGTAGTGATCGGGGAGGAGGGGTGGGGTTGCAGGATAGAAAAGAAAAGGTCTCCTAGAAAAGAAAGAAAAGACATAGGGAAGGAGAAACCCCCTATGTCTTTTAGAGTATGTCTGGCCCATCTGGGCTCAAACAGCCTAGCCCCTAGAGACCTACGGGTGTCTAAGGGTTAGGTGGGTGCGCAAGTGTTTCCTCACGAAACCGAACGCCCAACACAAAACTTGTTCCCTTAAAGGAAAAAAAATGGTAGAAAAAACAAAGAAAATTTTTGAAACCATTACCGGTGTATACCAGGTTATCTCAACAGTGTGACTAGCTAGTGGCCCTAAACCTCCGCCCAGTGTAGTAACCTCCTAGGTCTCTATTCATTCGCTATCACAGCAAAGCATCTATAGGCTAGACCTAAATAAAATCCCTAATCATGGGGGTTAAAATCCCTCCCCCCCCCCCAAAGACAGGCGTGAGGATACAGTCCCTCTCAATCCGGAGAGGCACAGCTCCCTCGAGCTTAGTAGATATGTCAATGGGCCAGTTAAAAGCAGCAAAAAATAAAGAGGGACAATTTGAACAAAAACCCCAAAAAAACCCTGGAACCAGAAAAACAAAAAACAAAAAGTTCTGAAAAGTCAGAAAACGTGGCCTGGTTGGCTAGCCTGCCTAATGAATAGGCATGAGGGATCCCCCATATTCATGTGGATGATCAAACCAATCCCTACTTCACAGTCGGGATAGAAGAGATGCAGTTCACATCATTACTGGCTTCAGGTTTGGTTGTTGTCCTTGGCCTTCTTTGCTTTAACTGTTGACCACAGGGGAGATTGGGGGCTGGTGGGGGTCTGTCGTTTGTTGGAGTTGGTCCCGGCATTGGTTGTGTCCATTTCGGCTTCCTGGAAGATGATTTTCAGGTGCAGGAGAAGTTTTTCTCCTTCTGGGAGGGAGGAGAAGGCGTATTGTTTCCCCTTGACGGAGAATTTAACCGCGAACGGGAAGGCCCACTTGTATTTTACGTCTCTTTGGGTGAGAGCGAGAAGCAGGGGCTTCAATGATCTCCTCCTCTGGATCGTAGAGGGTGAGAGGTCTGTGAAGATCTGTACTGGGTGTCCCATGCACTGCACTGAGTGAGAGGACCTGGCCTGTCTCATCACTTCCTCTTTAACTGTGTAGTGGTGGGGCTTAGCGATAATATCTCTTGGGGTGCCGTCTTTTCTGGGGGGCCCTAAGGCTCTGTGTGCCCTGTCCAATTCAAGGCGTTGAGAGGAGATATTAGGGATCAGATGTTTAATCAGGTCCTGGACTGCTTCTGTAACGTTGTGAATCGTTTCCGGTAGGCCGCGGATTCTGATGTTATATCGTCTTGACCTATTCTCAAGTTCGTCAATACGAGCCATTGCTAGGTCCAATTCATCTTGCACAGTGCTGATGTGCTGCGAGTGTTGGTTAGTGATAGCTATAGTGTCCTCCATTTTGTGTTCGATCGTATCGATTCGGGCCCCTAAATTAATAAAGTCTGCCTTCAGGTCCCCTGTAATTTTAGCTGCCGTTTGGGCCAGGCCTCTGTCCAAAAGTTCAGAGAATCTGTGGAAGAGGGAGTCTATGTGAGATGCAGGGTCACTGGCAGGGAAGGCATGTGGAGGGAGGCCCGAGTGACCTGAGATAGATCCCAGGGGGGACAGAGGGCCTTCACAGAGGGAGCGATCCTGCAGGGATCCTGTAGAGGCTGGAGAAGGGGTCAGCAGAGGTGGGTATCCCGGTTGTCTTCCTGGGGTGAAGTGAGGGGGAATGTGGGGTTGCTCTGACCTGTAGTCCGCCGGGCCTTTGGAGCAGAGATCCTGTGGCTGTGCCTGTGTAGCAGCGGCCATCTTGGGAGTCCCAGCCATTCCTGCTCTCTCCAACTGTGGCCACAGGTTTCGTTTCACCGGGGCCCCGGCCATATGGGGGTATAGCTGGGAGCTTGGGGAACGTCTCCAGGTGCTTTAGCTGTGTGGGGGTGCGCTGTGGTCAGTGCTGTGGGCGCCGGTAGATTGTGAGGGAGTGGAGCTCTAGCCTTTAGCGGCCATCTTGCGAGCCCCGCGCATGCGCACCTCAAAAATTTAATTTTTTATATTCAATCGCTTCATCCCTGGGTACCGAGATAGTCCATTCCCATTTTTGTCTTGGGGCATTCATTGGAGTAGCTCCAGACAACTCTTCTTTATATCATTGACAATTAAGGATGATGGTACCCGCCTCTATCTATATGCATTTATCGCCAATCAGGCAACTCTCTTTTACATGTTAACATGGCCAAATCCATAGAATGTTAATATTATATAAGTGTGCAACCTATAAGTCCTCTGTGATAAGATCAATTGTCATACAATGTAAATATATATATATATAAATATCCCAAAAATTATATACTGAATATATCAATATTAATTCCATAGAAAAAAGGAAAGAAAAAAAATGAATGAATAACATAAATGAAAAAGAGTCCAATTGAACGGACTCTTGTAAGTGAAACGTGATTCACAAAAATGGTGCTTCAGAGTGCTTTTCCCACATGCAATACACGCCTCTTACCAAAAGGATTGGATTTCAAGTTATAGAGATCTAACTCGCACATGTATCAGCCACCAAGAATATTCCACTCTTAAGGCTCCTATGAGGGCGCTACCTCTTCATAAAAAGACTGCTACACACTGTTATAGTGTATCTCGTGTGTCTTCTATGTCTGTGTGTAACATCCCACTGTAAGTTCTCTCAGGCATGAAGGATTTTAGAAGGAAGAGGCTTCATAGTGCAGTACTTTAAACCAACATTTATTAAAAGTATCTTATGCACTTCCATGTAACAAAAACGATAGAAAGCAAACAAGTAACCATGTAACAAAAATGAATGACAGTAGTTCCGCGCTCAGGAGTATAAAGTCTAGGAAGAAGACTGTTGCCCCCCTATAATGGAAATCACCAGGGTGAAATCCAAAACGTGAAAAATTGTTATAAGTAGGGGATTGGCGCTGTCCAACTGTATTGATAATTATAGATGAAAATTATAAGTGAGAAAGTGTTTGCTCAACATATATATCCCAAGTATTTGTGTCAGAAAATTTAAATATTCGTGTCAGAAAATTTAAATTGTTTGTGCATATAGCAACAAGTGTGAAAAAACTGAAGTGTATCAAGCAAACATAACCCACCTATGCAGTAGACTACGATAAAGTGCAGCGTACCTTTACTATTTTTTACCATTTTATAAGATCCAGGTACCTTTTCCACACATATATAACCATTGAATAGTAAAAAAATTTTTTTGCACGCACTTTTTATGAGCACGCTGCACTTTATCGTAGTCTACTGCATAGGTGGATTATGTTTGCTTGATACACTTCAGTTTTTTAACACTTGTTGCTATATGCACAAACAATATTTAAATTTTCTGACACGAATACTTGGGATATATATGTTGAGCAAACACTTTCTCACTTATAATTTTCATCTATAATTATCAATACAGTTGGACAGCGCCAATCCCCTACTTATAACAATTTTTCATGTAACAAAAATGATAGGAAGCAAACAAGTAACCAGCCGCGGACGTTGTCTGCAGGCTGATGTGTAGTGATGTCACAGAATTTGGCTCCAACCAACGCGTTTCCCCATAAGAGGCATTGAATGGGAACAGAGGCTCTTCTGAGATGTCATTCACCAGCCACGGATGTTGTCTGCAGGCTGATGCGTAGTGATGTCACAGAATTCGGCTCCAACCAACGCGTTTCCCCAAAAGAGGCATCGACTGGGAACAGAGGCTCTTCTGAGATGTCATTCACCATGCATTAAATAAACTGCTAACTAGGGATGAGCTTCGCGTTCGAGTCGAACCCATGTTCGACTCGAACATTGGCTGTTCCATCGTTCGCCGAATTGCGAACGTTATGGGCCGTTTGCGCCAAATTTGTGTGGCGCGTCACGGCCCATAAATTACTGCGGCATCGCAGTGCATTGCTGGCTGATGATTGGCCAAGCATGCACTATGACCCGCATGCTTGGCCAATCACAGCGCCGTCGGTAGAGAGAGCTGTAATTGGCCAAAGCCAGGGTGGCTTTGGCCAATTATGGCTCAGGGGGGTTAGAACACGCCCCACACTATATAAGGCCACCTGCACGGCGGCCCTGTGTAGTGTGTTCTGGCGTGCTGAAAGATAGAGAGAGAGACAGTGTCATTTCATTTGAGTTAGCTAGATTAGGCAGGACAGTCAGTGAGTTAGCTGCACTTACAGTGTATTGTGTATATATATGCATCCCAGGTGTTGCATATATATATATATACACACTGTATTCAGTTTAGCTAGATCCGTTCCTGTTATCTTCCTACTGACAGGCAGGCTTGTCTTGTTACAGTATTTACAGCTACCTGAAGAAAATTGCTGGTGTTCTTTTGATCCTATTAGTACCACAGTCAGGAAGCTAGACTATTTACAGTTAGTGTAGTGCGTCCTCCTCACAGTGTTCAGTTAAAGCTACAAGTTAGTTTAGCGTGACCTCTGCACAGTGTTCAGCTAAAACTACAAGTTAGTGTAGTGCACAGTGTTCAGCTAAAGCTACAAGTTAGGGTAGTGCGTCCTCCTCACAGTGTTCAGCTAAAGCTACAAGTTAGTTTAGTGTGACCTCTGCACAGTGTTCAGCTAAAACTACAAGTTAGTGTAGTGCACAGTGTTCAGCTAAAGCTACAAGTTAGGGTAGTGCGTCCTCCTCACAGTGTTCAGCTAAAGCTAAAAGTTAGTTTAGTGTGACCTCTGCACAGTGTTCAGATAAAGCTACAAGTTAGGGTAGTGCGTCCTCCTCACAGTGTTCAGCTAAAACTACAAGTTAGTGTAGTGCGACCTCTGCACAGTGTTCAGCTAAAGCTACAAGTTAGTGTAGTGCGTCCTCCTCACAGTGTTCAGCTAAAACTACAAGTTAGTGTAGTGAGACCTCTGCACAGTGTTCAGCTAAAGCTACATGTTAGTGTAGTGCGTTCTGCTCACAGTGTTCAGCTAAAACTACAAGTTAGTGTAGTGCGACCTCTGCACAGTGTTCAGCTAAAGCTACAAGTTAGTGTAGTGCGTCCTCTGAACAGTGATCATCTAAAGCTACAAGTTAGTGTAGTGCACAGTGTTCAGCTAAAGCTACAAGTTAGCGTAGTGCGTCCTCCTCACAGTGTTCAGCTAAAGCTACAAGTTAGTGTAGTGCGAACTCTGCACAGTGTTCAGCTAAAGCTACAAGTTAGTGTAGTGAGACCTCTGCACAGTGTTCAGCTAAAGCTACAAGTTAGTGTAGTGCGCCCTGCTCACAGTGTTCAGCTAAAACTACAAGTTAGTGTAGTGCGACCTCTGCACAGTGTTCAGATAAAGCTACAAGTTAGTGTAGTGTGTCCTGCTCAAAGCTAAAGCTACAAGTTAGTTTAGTGAGACCTTTGCACAGTGTTCAGCTAAAGCTACAAGTTAGTGTAGTGCGTCCTCCTCACAGTGTTCAGCTAAAACTACAAGTTAGTGTAGTGTGTCAAGTCTGTAGTGTGAGGCCAGTTTGCTGAGAGGGCCCCCCTTGCGGCTGAGTGCAGTGCGTCCCTGGATTTGGGTACAGGGAATGTGATGCACAGAGGTGCACGGGTTGCCAGGGATACTGCGAGCTGGCTGGTTGGCTGTAAGTAGCATTGTGGCAGCCGTGTGGAGAGAAGTCTTGAACGGTAAACAGCAGGGTAAACCAGGAACAGGGTCCGCAGCCAGGCCAGGGGTCAGATACCAAAAGACAGTCCGAGAGAGGTACAGGAACAAGCCGGGTCATACACAGAGGGCAGAAGATCAGAGAGTAGTCAGCCAAGCCGGGGTCAGAGCGAGGAGATAAACAGGAACACAGGTCAACCCGGGAAGAGGTCAAGCAGGGGTCTTCATAGTATACAAGGCACAGGAACACAGTAGCTTTTTGATAATCCAGCAAACTGAAAGTGTCAGTGGCAGGTTTAAATAGGCCGGAGGGGTGTGACCACAAGATCAGGGCATGCTCACTAGACTCGCCTGCCACCATGACGGTTACTGGCGGAAATGCCCACAACACGGCCATTTCCCTGACAGTGCCCCCCCCCCAAGTGGCAACCTCCGGATGCCCAACCGGGCCCGTCTTTCAGGGTAACGAACTCGGAATCTCTGCAAAAGTCTAGGAGCATGTATATTGGCTGCAGGTTCCCAAGAACTTTCTTCTGCTGGGTAACCCTTCCACTTTTAAGAAATTGAATGATCCTACCTCTCCGGCGGCAGTCCAGGATGGCCTCAACTTCATACTCTGTTTCATCTCCCACAGAAACTGGAGGCGGAGGATCTTCTTTCCTTCCAGAAAAAGGACTAGAGATAACAGCTTTAAGTAAGGAGACATGAAACACAGGGTGCACTTTATAGGAACTCGGGAGTGACAGTTCAAAGGCTACTGGATTAATCTCCCGTCTAATCTTGAATGGGCCAATAAATCTTGGTCCCAATCTCCGGGAGGGACATGGAAGTTTAAGATTTGTCGAGGAGAGCCAAACCTCATCTCCAACCTTAAAGCTAGGGCTCTCCCCCCTCTTTTTGTCATATTGTTCCTTGTAGTCCTCTTGGGCCTTTTGCATGGTTAACCGGAGAGTTTGAAAGTTAGTCTGAATGGATTTTATCCTGTCTTGAACTGCTGGAACTGAGGTCTCTGAAATGACATTAGGTAGAAATGAAGGATGGCACCCATAGTTGGCCCAAAACGGTGATTGATCGGTGGTTGAGTGTACTGAGTTATTGTATGGGAACTCCGCACAGGGGAGTAACAAGGACCAGTCATCCTGGGAAGTGGAGCAAAAACAGCGTAAATATTGTTCTAAGGTCTGATTAGTCCTTTCAGTCTGACCGTTGCTCTGGGGGTGATAGGCAGAGGATAGGCAAACTGTAATAGACAAAACTTTGCAGGGCTCTTTCCAAAATCGGGAAGTAAATTGGACCCCTCTATCAGACACAATGCTGTCAGGAAGGCCGTGAAGTCTGACTATTAGGGATGAGCCGAACACCCCCCTGTTCGGTTCGCACCAGAACATGCGAACAGGAAAAAAATTCGTTCGAACACGCGAACACCGTTAAAGTCTATGGGACACGAACATGAATAATCAAAAGTGCTAATTTTAAAGGCTAATATGCAAGTTATTGTCAATAAAAGTGTTTGGGGACCTGGGTCCTGCCCCAGGGGACATGAATCAATGCAAAAAAAAGTTTTAAAAACGGCCGTTTTTTCAGGAGCAGTGATTTTAATAATGCTTAAAGTCAAACAATAAAAGTGTAATATCCCTTTAAATTTCATACCTGGGGGGTGTCTATAGTATGCCTGTAAAGGGGCGCATGTTTCCCTTGTTTAGAACAGTCTGACAGCAAAATGACATTTTGAAGGAAAAAACACATTTAAAACTACCGCGGCTATTGCATTGCCGACAATACACATAGAAGTTCATTGATAAAAACGGCATGGGAATTCCCCACAGGGGAACCCCGAACCAAAAAAAAAATGATGTGGGGGTCCCCCTAAATTCCATACAAGGCCCTTCAGGTCTGGTATGGATATTAAGGGGAACCCCAGCCAAAATTTAAAAAAAAAATTGACGTGGGGTTCCCCCTAAATTCCATACCAGACCCTTCAGGTCTGGTATGGATTTTAAGGGGAACCCCGCGCCAAAAAAAAAAAAAAAAAACGGCGTGGGGTCCCCCTAAAAATCCATACCAGACCCTTATCCGAGCACGCAACCTGGCAGGCCGCAGGAAAAGAGGGGGGGACGAGAGTGCGGCCCCCCCCCCCTCCTGAACCGTACCAGGCCACATGCCCTCAACATTGGGAGGGTGCTTTGGGGTAGCCCCCCAAAACACCTTGTCCCCATGTTGATGAGGACAAGGGCCTCATCCTCACAACCGTGGCCGGTGGTTGTGGGGGTCTGCGGGCGGGGGGCTTATCGGAATCTGGAAGCCCCCTTTAACAAGGGGACCCCCAGATCCCGGCCCCCCCCCTGTGTGAAATGGTAAGGGGGTACTTACCCCTACCATTTCACTAAAAAACTGTCAAAAATGTTAAAAATGACAAGAGACAGTTTTTGACAATTCCTTTATTTAAATGCTTCTTCTTTCTTCCTTCATCATCTTCTTCTTCTGGTTCTTCTGGCTCTTCTGGTTCTTCCTCCGGCGTTCTCGTCCAGCATCTTCTCCGCGGCGTCTTCTATCTTCTTCTCCTCGGGCCGCTCCGCACCCATGGCATGAGGGGAGGCTCCCGCTCTTCTCTTCATCTTCTTCTCTTCTTCATCTTCTTCTTCATCTTCTTCTTCATCTCTTCTTCCTTCTTCTCTTCTTCCTTCTTCTCTTCTTCATGTCTTCTGCGGGCCGCTCCGCAGCCATGCTGGCATGGAGGGAGGCTCCCGCTGTGTGACGGCGTCTCTTCGTCTGACGGTTCTTAAATAACGGGGGGCGGGGCCACCCGGTGACCCCGCCCCCCTCTGACGCACGGTGACATGACGGGACTTCCCTGTGACGTCACGGGGAATGCCACAGGGAAGTCCCGTCATGTCACCGTGCGTCAGAGGGGGGCGGGGTCACCGGGTGGCCCCGCCCCCCGTTATTTAAGAACCGTCAGACGAAGAGACGCCGTCACACAGCGGGAGCCTCCCTCCATGCCAGCATGGCTGCGGAGCGGCCCGCAGAAGACATGAAGAAGAGAAGAAGGAAGAAGAGATGAAGAAGAAGATGAAGAAGAAGATGAAGAAGAGAAGAAGATGAAGAGAAGAGCGGGAGCCTCCCCTCATGCCATGGGTGCGGAGCGGCCCGAGGAGAAGAAGATAGAAGACGCCGCGGAGAAGATGCTGGACGAGAACGCCGGAGGAAGAACCAGAAGAGCCAGAAGAACCAGAAGAAGAAGAAGATGAAGGAAGAAAGAAGAAGCATTTAAATAAAGGAATTGTCAAAAACTGTCTCTTGTCATTTTTAACATTTTTGACAGTTTTTTAGTGAAATGGTAGGGGTAAGTACCCCCTTACCATTTCACACAGGGGGGGGCCGGGATCTGGGGGTCCCCTTGTTAAAGGGGGCTTCCAGATTCCGATAAGCCCCCCGCCCGCAGACCCCCACAACCACCGGCCACGGTTGTGAGGATGAGGCCCTTGTCCTCATCAACATGGGGACAAGGTGTTTTGGGGGGCTACCCCAAAGCACCCTCCCAATGTTGAGGGCATGTGGCCTGGTACGGTTCAGGAGGGGGGGGGGCCGCACTCTCGTCCCCCCTCTTTTCCTGCGGCCTGCCAGGTTGCGTGCTCGGATAAGGGTCTGGTATGGATTCTTAGGGGGACCCCACGCCGTTTTTTTTTTTTTTGGCGCGGGGTTCCCCTTAAAATCCATACCAGACCTGAAGGGTCTGGTATGGAATTTAGGGGGAACCCCACGTCAATTTTTTTTTAAAATTTTGGCTGGGGTTCCCCTTAATATCCATACCAGACCTGAAGGGCCTTGTATGGAATTTAGGGGGACCCCACATCATTTTTTTTTTTTTATTTTGGTTCGGGGTTCCCCTGTGGGGAATTCCCATGCCGTTTTTATCAATGAACTTCTATGTTCATTGTCGGCAATGCAATAGCCGCGGGTAGTTTTAAATGAGTTTTTTCCTTCCAAATGTCATTTTGCTGTCAGACTGTTCTAAACACAGGAAACATGCGCCCCTTTACAGGCATACTATAGACACCCCCCAGGTACGAAATTTAAAGGGATATTACACTTCTATTGTTTGACTTTAAGCATTAATAAAATCACTGCTCCTGAAAAAACGTCCGTTTTTAAAACTTTTTTTTGCATTGATCCATGTCCCCTGGGGCAGGACCCGGGTCCCCAAACACTTTTTATGACAATAACTTGCATATAAGCCTTTAAAATTAGCACTTTTGATTTCTCCCATAGACTTTTAAAGGGTGTTCCGCGGCATTCGAATTTGCCGCGAACACCCCAAATTGTTCGCTGTTCGGCGAACTTGCGAACAGCCAATGTTCGAGTAGAACATGAGTTCGACTCGAACTCGAAGGTCATCCCTACTGACTATCTCTCTTATGAAGGTCTTTGCTGTGTCTGCAGCGGAAGGAGTACCTATCATAGGCATGAAGTGTGACATCTTAGACAGACGGTCTACAACAACTAGAATCGTTGTGAATCTTTCAGAGGGTGGCAGCTCTACTATGAAGTCCATAGATATATTCCTCCATGATTGTTCTGGTACCGGCAAAGGACGTAGCAGACCCCAAGACTTAATGTTGGACCCCTTGTTTCGCTGGCAGGTGTGCAGGAGCTTACATACTTTTTGCAATCAGTTTTCAAGGTAGGCCACCAAAAGGATCGCTAAATAAGATCTATAGTTTTCCGTACACCGAAGTGGCCAGCAAGTTGATGATCATGTAAAGTTTGTAAGATCTGGATTCTGGCTTGTGGTGGGACAAAGATCTTGTCCTGATACCAGAGATACAACCCCTGGCTTCTTAAAGAGGAAGTCTCTGGTTCCTGGCATTGGCGGGAGGCCTGTTCAAGAGAAGACCTTAGATCAGGTTGAATCAAAAGAAAGTTCTGTGGAGACAAGATTGTACTGGATGTTGTTTCTTCTGGGGTATCAGGAAACATTCGGGATAAAGCATCGGCCTTGCCGTTCTTGGAGCCAGGGCGGTAGGTGATGTGAAAGTTGAATCGTGAAAAGAACAGAGCCCAGCGAGCTTGACGGGTCTCAGGCGTTTGGCAGTGCGGAGGTACTCGAGGTTTCTGTGATCGGTGAATATCATTATTGGGTGCGTGGCTCCCTCAAGAAGGTATCTCTACTCTTCTAAGGCTGTCTTAATGGCCAGAAGCTCACGATCACCTACGTCATAATTCCTCTCGGGCTGGCTCATTTTCCGGGAGGAGAAGGCCACAGGGTGAAGCAGCAACTTGGGTCCCAGGCGCTGTGAAAGTACTGCTCCTGTAGCTACCTCTGAGGCATCGACCTCTAAAATATAGGGCAGGGCAGGATCGGGGTGTCGAAGAATTGGTGCAGAAGTAAACAAAGACTTCAGTTTCTCAAAGGCAGATTGGGCTTCGGAGGACCACAGGAAGCGAACATGTACGCGGGTTACTTGGGTTATGGGCGAGATGATGGAAGAAAAGTTCCTTATAAACCTTCTATAGAAGTTTGCAAACCCTACAAACCTTTGTACACCCTTCTTGTCTGACGGAGTTGGCCAGTCTAGGATTGCCTGCACTTTGTGGATCCATAGCTACACCACCGGTAGAGATGATGAGCCCTAGGAATTGTATGGATTTCTTTTCAAAGTCACACTTTTCTGCTTTCGCGTAAAGTCTGTGTTTTCTTAGTGTGAGTAATACTGTCTTTACGTGAGTCCGATGGAGCTCCAAGGTGGTTGAGAAGATAAGGATGTCATCCAGATAGATGATGACGAAGTAGTCAAGATATTCCCGGAAGATGTTGTTTACGAAGTGCTGGAAAGTAGCCGGGGCATTACAGAGCACAAACGACATCACCAAATACTCAAAGTGCCCCAACCTCGTTCTGAATGCCGTCTTCCACTCATCGCCCTCACGGATGCGAACGAGGTTGTAGGCACCCCGGAGGTCGAGTTTGGTGAACACTTGGGCTGAACGAAGTCTCTGGAAGAGTTTGGGGACCAGTGGGAGTGGATATCGGTTCTTTATGGTGATTTTATTTAATTCCCTATAGTCCACACATGGTCTTAGAGTCTTATCTTTTTTTTCAACAAAGAAAATGCCGGCACCGGCAGGAGAAGAAGGACGGATGAAGCCCTTTGCCAAATTTTCGTCTATGTACTGTCGTAGTGTCCCCAATTCCACTTCAGAGAGGGGGAATATACGTCCAAATGGAACTTCGGCCCCTGGAAGCAGCTCGATAGGACAATCATATGGCCGATGTGGTGGTAGAACCTCAGCCTTTTTCTTATCAAAAACGTCCAGGAATTCATGGTATGCCTGGGGTACATCCTGGTTGGTGGAGGATACCGACTGGACTGTCAGACAACTGGTGGTATCTCTGGATTCAGGGATGAGGCAATGTTGTTGGCAATAGGGGGAAGTGAACAGGACTTCCTTCTTGATCCAATCGATCTGGGGGTTATGGGCTTGGAGCCAAGGAATACCCAAGATAATTGGAGACATAGGTGAACTCAAAACGTCAAAACGTATGAATTCCCGATGGCCATCGGGAGAGGTAATAAGGAGAGGAGAAGTCTCGAGTAACAAGGCCTGAGTTAGGTAGGGTGCCATCTGCTAAACGGACTTCCAGACCCCGTTTCTTGTGGAGGAGGGGCAACCTAAGGTTCCTTGCCAGGTTCAAGTCCATGAAGCAACTGCATGCTCCAGAGTCGATTATAGCCTGGAGCCGGATCTCTTCTTCTCCCAACTGCAGTGAAATGGGAAGAACGAGTTGTGAGGGAGAAGTCCCATAAACCTGGAAATATGCTGGAGAGTAGGTAGGTGGCTTCTTGAACTTCCTGGGACAGTCGCATAGAAAATGTCCATTTCCTCCACAATAGAGGCAAAGATTGGCTAGGATACGACGACGTCTTTCATCAGGAGTTAGTGCGGAAAGTAACAGGCCAATCTGCTTGGGAATTGATCCAAAGGTGGGTGTACTGGCGGGTCTGCAGGTTCGTGATCGTTCGGACTGTCTCTCCCGCAAACGTCAATCCAGTTGGATGGATAATTGGATGAGACCCTCGAGTGAAGTGGGAATCTCGATCCTGGCCAACTCGTCCTTGAGGGATTCGGAGAGTCCTAGACGGAACTGGTGTAGTAAAGCTGCCTCAATCCAGGCTGTGTCTGCGGACCACCGCCGGAAGTCCAGGGTATAGTCCTCTACTGGTCGCCTACCCTGCTGCAGAGAGTGCAGAGTGGCTTCAGCGGTGGCAGTACGCTGGGGATCCTCGTAAAGCTGTGCCATAGCTGCCAGGAACGCATCCACCATGCAAATGACTGGACTCTTTTGTTCCCATAAGTTATGGGCCCAGGCCTGAGGTTCATCGAACAGCAAAGAGATGAGGAACCCGACTTTAACAGTCTCTAAAGCAAAAGTCCGGGGTTGCAGGGCTAGGTACAATAGACAGGCAGTCTTGAATGATCTGAACTTTTTCCGGTCTCCGGAGAATAGCTCCGGAACGGGAACTCGGGGTTCTGGAGGCGGGAACATCATCAAGGGAGCCGCAGAGGATTGTTCGTGGGCAGGTGACTCTGACAGGTGTTGCAACTTATCCGTTAGTTGCAGATAACCTTCCTGTAATTTCTGAACTGCTTGGGTCAGAGTGGTGGCTTGTTGGCACAAAGTCTCTAATGGGGACGCACCTTCGCCGGCCTCAGTCATGGCTGGATTATACTGTCAAGTCTGTAGTGTAAGGCGGGGTTGCTGAGAGGGCGCCCCTTGCGGCTGAGTGCAGCGCATCCCTGGATTTGGGTACAGGGAAATGCGATGCACAGAGGTGCATGGGTTGCCAGGGATACTGCAAGCTGGCTGGTTGGCTGTAAGTAGCTAGAGTGCATTGTGGCAGCCGTGCGGAGAGAAGTCTTGAACGGTAACAGCAGGGTAAACCAGGAACAGGGTCCGCAGCCAGGCCAAGGGTCAGATACCAAAAGACAGTCCGAGAGAGGTACAGGAACAAGCCGTGTTATACACAGAGGGCAGAAGATCGGAGAGTAGTCAGCCAAGCCGGGGTCAGAGCGAGGAGATAAACAGGAACACAGGTCAAGCCGGGCAGAGGTCAAGCAGGGGTCTTCATAGTATACAAGGCACAGGAACACAGGAGCTGTTTGATAATCCAGCAAACTGCAAGTGTCAGTGGCAGGTTTAAATAGGCCGGAGGGGTGTGCCAACAAGATCAGGGCGTGCTCACTAGACTCGCCTGCCACCATGACGGTTACTGGCGGAATTGCCCACAACACGGCCATTTCCCTGACATAGTGAGATCTCTGCACAGTGTTCAGCTAAAGCTACATGTTAGTGTAGTGCGTCCTGCTCACAGTGTTCAGCTAAAACTACAAGTTAGTGTAGTGCGACCTCTGCACAGTGTTCAGCTAAAGCTACAAGTTAGTGTAGTGAGACCTCTGCACAGTGTTCAGCTAAAGCTACAAGTTAGTGTAGTGCGTCCTGCTCACAGTGCTCAGCTAAAACTACAAGTTAGTGTAGTGCGACCTCTGCACAGTGTTCAGCTAAAGCTACAAGTTAGTGTAGTGCGTCCTCCTCACAGTGTTCACCTAAAACTACAAGTTAGTGTAGTGAGACCTCTGCACAGTGTTCAGCTAAAGCTACAAGTTAGTGTAGTGCGTCCTCCTCACAGTGTTCAGCTAAAGCTACAAGTTGGTGTAGTGCGTCCTCCTCACAGTGTTCAGCAAAAACTACAAGTTAGTGTAGTGCGACCTCTGCACAGTGTTCAGCTAAAGCTACAAGTTAGTGTAGTGTGTCCTCCTCACAGTGTTCAGCTAAAACTACAAGTTAGTGTAGTGAGACCTCTGCACAGTGTTCAGCTAAAGCTACAAGTTAGTGTAGTGCGTCCTCCTCACAGTTTTCCGCTAAAGCTACAAGTTAGTTAAGTGTGACCTCTGCACAGTGTTCAGCTAAAGCTACAAGTTAGGGTAGTGCGTCCTCCTCACAGTGTTCAGCTAAAACTACAAGTTAGTGTAGTGCGACCTCTGCACAGTGTTCAGCTAAAGCTACAAGTTAGTGTAGTGAGACCTCTGCACAGTGTTCAGCTAAAGCTACAAGTTAGTGTAGTGCGTCCTGTTCACAGTGTTCAGCTAAAACTACAAGTTAGTGTAGTGCGACCTCTGCACAGTGTTCAGCTAAAGCTACAAGTTAGTGTAGTGAGACCTCTGCACAGTGTTCAGCTAAAGCTACAAGTTAGTGTAGTACGTCCTCCTCACAGTGCTCAGCTAAAACTACAAGTTAGTGTAGTGCGACCTCTGCACAGTGTTCAGCTAAAGCTACAAGTTAGTGTAGTGCGTCCTCCTCAGTGTTCAGCTAAACCTACAAGTTATTTTTTTGCGAGCTCTGCACAGTGTTCAGCTAAAGCTACCTGTCGAAGGTTGGTGGTGTTTTTCTGATCCTATCACTACCGCAGGCAGCTAAATAAGCTACAAGTTAGTGTAGTGCGAGCTCTGCACAGTGTTCACCTAAAGCTACCTGTAGAAGGTTGGTGGTGTTTTCCTGATCCTATCACTACCGCAGGCAGCTAAATAAGCTACAAGTTAGTGTAGTGCGAGCTCTGCACAGTGTTCACCTAAAGCTACCTGTAGAAGGTTGGTGGTGTTTTCCTGATCCTATCACTACCGCAGGCAGCTAAATAAGCTACAAGTTATTTTTTGGCGAGCTCTGCACAGTGTTCACCTAAAGCTACCTGTAGAAGGTTGGTGGTGTTTTCTTGATCCCATCACAATCGCAGGAAGCTAAATAAGCTACAAGTTCGTTTTTTGCGAGCTCTGCACAGTGTTCAGCTACAGCTACCTGTAAAAGGTTGGTGGTGTTCTCATACTACAGGCAGGCAGTTGATTTTCCTAGCTGCAGTATCAATATATCAATATATATATATATATCCCAGCTTAGTGCAGCTACAGGCCATTAGTATGTCTGGAAGGCCAACAAGGAGAGGCAGACAGTCACAAGCCAATAAAAGAGGGCAAGCAGGCTCTGTGTCTAGAGGCAACAGTGCTGGTCATGGAGACGATGCATCCTCATCAGCACGTGGCCGTGGGACGCGCTTGGCCTTTTTTTTGGCAGCTGGCCGTGTTGAGCCGCAACATGCGGAAGACTTGGTCGAGTGGATGACCAAGCCGTCCTCATCCTCCTCATCCTCTCTCACCCATGCTCAGGGTACTTTGTCTGGCAAAGCAGCGACCTCTTCCCTCGGCTTAATGTCGTCAGTGACTCCTTCCCTAGCCCCACCATGTCCTCCTGAGGAGTCCCTCAAACTGTTTGACCACAGTGTTGGGTACATGCTCCAGGAGGATGCCCAGCGTTTGGAAGGCTCTGATGATGATACTGAGCTAGATGAAGGCAGTAACTTGAGCACGGACAGAGGAGGTGCCAAAGAAGGACAGCAATCTGGCAGTCATGCTCCCCCTGCTGCAGCATACTACCAGGTGTGACTCAACGTGGGTGCCTGATAGAAGAAAGGAGGAGGAGGCGGCACATCACCCACAAGGCAGAATGCCCTCCAGGGGCCAGCCTAAGGGCAGCACACTGACTGCATCACACCCCAAAGCTCCGCATGTGCAGGGCGCTGCAGTCTCTGCGCGTTATTCAAAAAGTTCTTTGGTGTGGGCTTTTTTGAGACGAGTGCATCAGATCGCACCACTGCTATTTGCAACATATGTCTCAAGCGTATCTCGCATGGCAAAACATCTCCCGCTTGGGCACCACATGTTTGACCAGACATATGTTGACCTGCCATGCAGTTTGTTGGCAAGCGTATTTAAAAGACCCACACCAAAGAACAAAAAGGACCTCTCCTTGCTCCTCATCAGCTGAGATCTCCAACCCCACTATACCTTCAGTCCTCTCTGAGACCTGCACTGAGAGGAATGAAGGTGTAGAATTAGGTGTGTCACAGCCAAGTACTTGTGGGCAATCTGCTTTCGGTACACCGACGTCAGATTGTACCAGGCAAATTTCCCTGCCCCAGCTTCTGCACCGCCGAAAGAAGTTCACTCTCAGCCATCCACATGCCCAGCGGTTGAATGTTAGCTTGGCAAAATTGCTAGCACTTCAACTGCTGCCTTTTCAGTTGGTAGACCCTGTCCCCTTTTGTGAGTTTGTGGAATGTGCGGTTCCTCAGTGGCAAGTATCCAAACGCCACTTTTTCTCACGGAAGGCAATTCCGGCTCTCTTCTGGCATGTGGAAGGCAATGTCTTGGCCTCGCTGGACAGGATGGTCAGCGGTAAGGTGCATATTACCGCTGACTCATGGTCCAGCAGGCATGGACAGGGACGTTACCTAAGTTTCACGGCGCATTGGGTGACTCTGCTGGCAGCTGGGAAGGATGCAGGACATGGTGCAGTAGTGTTGGAGGTTGTTCCGCCACCACGCCTCCAAAATGCCACTACTAATGAATGTGACACACCTCTCCCCTCCACCCCCTCCTCTTCGTCTTCCTCCATGGCCTCTTCCTGTGCTTTGTCCTCGGAACCAGCGGTGCTCCGTAGCCGTTCAAGGGGCTACGCAAGTATGCAGGCCAAAAGATGCCATGCGGTGCTTGAGCTGGTGTGCTTGGGGGACAGGAGCCACACTGGGGCAGAGGTTATGTCAGCTCTGCAGGGGCAGGTTCAGAGGTGGTTGACGCCACGCCAACCTAAGGCAGGAATGGTGGTTTGCGACAATGGCACCAACCTCCTCTCTGCCCTCCGACAGGGACAAATGACCCATGTGCCCTGTTTGGCTCACGTCCTTAACTTGGTGGTGCAGCGGTTCTTGGGCAGGTACCCGGGCTTACAGGATGTCCTGAGGTAGGCCAGGAAAGTCTGTGTGCATTTCCGCCGGTCATATAATGCCAGTGCTCAGCTGGCGGGGACCTCCAAAAGGAGTTTAACCTGCCCAAGAACCGCCTAATTTGTGACATGCCCACCAGGTGGAACTCAACGTTGGCCATGCTGCAGCGGCTGCACACGCAGCAGATGGCCATCAATGAGTACCTGTGCGACTATGGCACCAGGACAGGGTCAGGGGAGCTTGTTTTTTTTTTTCCCCACACCAGTGGGCCATGATCAGGGATGCATGCACTGTCCTGTCACCATTTGAGGAGGCCACGAGGATGGTGAGCAGTGACAGTGCATGCATCAGTGACACTGTCCCCATTGTCCACCTGTTGGAGCACACGCTGCGTGGAATAATGGACAGGGCACTTGAGGCAGAACAGAAGCAGGAAGAGGAGGACTTCCTTAGCTCTCAAGGCCCCCTTTATCCAGACAGTGTTCCTGCGTGCCTGCCGATCACACAGGAAGAGGACGAGGAGGAGGAGGAGGAGAAGGATTGTGTCAGTATGGAGGTGGGTCCTGGCACTCAGCATCAGCAGCAGTCTTTAAGGGATCAGTCCCAAGAAACACATGGACTTGTACTTGGCTGGGAGGAGGTGGCTGCGGACCATGTCATCCTTAGTGACCCAGAGGACTCCGCACCGAATGCCTCAGCAAACCTACGCTGCACGGCCTCCCTGATCCTGCAAAGCCTGCGGAAGGATCCTCGTATTCGTGGTATCAAGGAGAAGGACCAATACTGGCTGGCAACCCTCCTTGATCCATGTTACAAGGGTAAGGTTGCAGACCTTATCTTGCCATCGCAGAGGGAGCAGAGGATGAAACATCTTCGGGAGGCCTTGCAGAAAGGTCTGTGCAATGCGTTCCCAGAGACTAGGAGATTACAAACTCCTGTTTCTGGACAACGTGTTGCTGAGGCTTCGGTCAGTCAAAGAAGGAGCGGTGGAGAAGGTGGCCATCTGACCGATGCGTTCAGACAATTTTAAGGTCCGCAGCCCCAAGGTATGATCGGTTCCAGCAACTATCGCCAGCGTCTGTTTTACATGGTGCAGGAGTACCTAGGGGCAAGATCAGACTTGGACACCTTTCCCACCGAATATCCTCTGGGTTACTGGGTCTTGAGGATGGATCACTGGCCAGAGCTTGCACAGTATGCAATTGAGCTACTGGCCTGTCCTGCATCCAGCGTTCTTTCGGAACGCACATTCAGTAAAAATGAATCAGTCTTGAATCACCACCAGCTACCAAGCACCTGATGCTGATGTAACTGAATATTTTTTTTTTTAATCTCAGATCCCTTCAAAGACTGCCTATGCTGATGCTGAGTGACTATCCTGAGTAATTATCCTCTTCCTCCTCAATGATCACGCTGATAGCTTGTAAGAACATTTTTAGTTCTGGGCACCACCACCAGTGCCTAAGGCCCAATTTTTCAGCCCCTGTTTAACAGGGGCGTGTAATTACAATTTTTGATGCAATACTTTGCAGCAGGGCTCGTTCCTGCGTTCCAACTAGAGTATCTGTGAGGGGTTGCAGTGTTGTGGCAGCAGCACCAGTGCCTAAGGCTCAATTTTTTCAGCCCTTATTCAACAGGGGCATGTAATTACAATTCTTGATCTAATATTTCACAGCAGGGCCCGTTTCTGCGCCCACCAAGAGCGAGTGAGGACTTACAGTGTTGTGGCAGTAGCACCACCACCACCAAAGGCCCAATTTTTCTGCCCCTGTTCAACAGGGGCATGTCATTACAATTCTTGATCTAATATTTCACAGCAGGGACCTGTGAGGGCTTACAGTGTTGTGGCCACAACAACACCTAAGGCCCAAATTTCTGCTGAGTATATAGGGCAGGCCTCTATATTCAAACATCCAACTTACAAATGACTCCTACTTGCAAACGGAAGGAGACAACAGGAAGTGAGATGAAATCTACCCCTAGGAAGGGAAATTCTCTCTTGTAAGAGTTAATATGGGAAAAACGTTTCACCTTTCCACTGATGCTTTATCACCAATCCTTGTTTCACAAAAAAACCCAAATTTCCAAAAACATTTGTCATTGGGACAAAAAATGAGGTGAAATCTTCTGAAGAGGAGCACAGACAGCAAAACAAATGTCACAGGGGTGATAACCCTTCCCTATGTTTTCCAAAAAGCTTAAAATAGATTTTTTGGCTGGAACTAAACACGTTAAAAATGTACCAGTTCAAAATTACAAACAGATTCTACTTAACAACAAACCTACAGTCCCTGTCTTGTTTGCACCGCCTGTATACTGCTGTTCAGAGTATATAGGGCCTGGTGGCCCCACGCCTTTCCTTTTTTAATTTAGGTGCGGGGTTCCCCTTAATATCCATACAAGACCCAATGGGCCTGGTAATGGACTGGGGGGTACCCATGCTGTTTGTCTCAGTAATTTTCATCCATATTGCCAGGACCCGACATTACATTAAAGCCGCAAGCAGTTTTAAATGACTTTTTTTCCTTTAAAAATGACATTTTGTGCAGGGACTGTTCTAAGCACGGGAAACACGTGCCACTTTACAGGCATACTATAGACACCCCCCAGGTACGATATTTAAAGGAATATTTCACTTTTTTTTAAACTTTAAGCATCATTAAAATTACTGCTCCCGAAAAAACTGCCGTTTTTAAAAGTTTTTTTTTGCATTGATACATGTCGCCTGGGGCAGTACCTGGGTCCCCAAACCCTTTTTAGGACAATACCATGCAAATTAGCCTTTAAAATGAGCACTTTTGATTTTGAACGTTCGAGTCCCATAGATGTCAATGGGGTTCTAACGTTCGTGCAAATTTTCGGTCCTTTCGCAGGTTCTGGTGCGAACCGAACCAGGGGGAGTTCGGCTCATCCCTACTGCTAACACATTACATAACTGCAATCCATTGATATGTTACATGACTGTTTTATCCTATATTTAAAAAGAAAATACACATAAAACATATTTTACATTAAAAAAAACATACAAATATTTTTTATGAAAAATATATTTTATATATATTTACTTTTTACTATGTGGTACCAGAACTTGCACATGTGCAGACAAAGATCTAGTGCCATGTCTTTTAACATGTTGTTCTATGAATGGGTGAAAATAATATCTCCTGGGATACTTACGCTGCATCTCCCAGAAAGCATTACTTTGACCAATATTTGATGCTGTGACTGTTTACATGGTATTTTATGAATGGTGGAAACAAAGTAATGTCTCCTGGAATATGCGGCAACGGTATCCCAGAAGGCTGCAGGAAAAGACAAAATCTTGCCTAAGCAAGATTGGAGGCAGGGAGCAGGTCAACTGAAAAAAAGGAAAGTGAAAGGTTAATACATTTTTAAAATTATTGTTTTCTTAGAGTGGAGGAAGGATTAAAATGCTGCAAAGTTTTATTTTTGAGTGAAGGTCTGCTACTACAGGGATTTTTAGATAGCAAATTAATTGCTAAAGTTGCTGGTGATTTGTCACCAAGGACTAATTTGTCATTGTTTTTTCAAACTAGTTCTACATCGTTATGTTGGCAATTTTTGTCTGTTCTCTACAAATTGCTCTGATTCAGCGATTTGTAACTAAGCAATAGAGATGACTGCAGAATTACTGTCGCTGATGATTTTGTCACGAGAATAAGTACTGTACTAACTAAATCTCTGCCTAACTGAGCTACTAATCACTGTTTAGGGAGGTATGTGATAGTATGCTATGTGCATATAGGCAGGTGCAGTCTAGTTTCTTCACTGCAGGTGACGCTCTGTGCTGTAGCACTGGGTCCTGGCTCACTGGGGAAGCATCCGCTTGGATTCTGCTGCACCATATGACTCTGGTAGCCCTCTTGGGGCAAGCAGAGCCATTTTAAGGCCCCGACTCACAGGTTTAGTTCATTTGTGCGTTAGTAGAGTAGGGACAGGTACCCTGTCTGTTAGAGACAATACTAGCAGCAGGCAAAGGTTCCTGATGAGGAGGGAAAGTGTAGCGCTCATAACCTCTCTAGACACCTGCCAATTGGGCACAATATGGCCAGGCCACATTCTCCCTTTTTCTACATATGCTGACAGTCAGTTGCAGTCTACACACTGTTGGAACTGTGAGTGTTCCCTGTTAGGCTGTCTTTCCATGGTTTCTGCATTATTTCAAAGCAAGTTTTTTCACTGCACTGGGACTGAGTGTGTTCTTCTGCCCCACCACACTAAAACTCACCTACACTTGGCGACAGTTGGCAGAATATGATCATGGCAGCTGGTGAGGAAGGAGAATTGGGCTTCAGTATGGCTCTGCTAGGAGCAGCCTTAGCTCTGATACTGAAGTTCAATGGCTCTAACATTCCTTTGGCAGAGTGGAAGGAGAGACCAGAGAGTGCCAAGTGCCTGTATCAGGTTCCAGTTTGGCTGGTGGCGAAGCTGGCTATCAACACCCTAGGGGACAATGCCCGCCACATGGTGATGGTGTTGCCAGAGCATGAGCAAGCTACCCTGGAACAGGTCGTATCACACCTGGAGGGTCTGTTTGGGGAGAAGATACCATTTCCAAAGGGTTCTTCCTAAGGAAAAAGCAGGAGGATGAGAATCTCACCCATTATGTGTTAGCAATGCAGAACCTGTGTATGCGCCTGGAGAAGAGGGATGTGAGTGAGTATTAAGGGATGAGTTCATAATGGGCCCGAGAGCTGGCCCAGTTTGGGGGGCCTTGCAAGGGGAGGTTAATGTGCAACCCACCATCACCTTCCACAATGTGGTAGTAAATGCAGTTGCACTGGAACAGGAGGAAACAGATGTGACTGTGGCAGTCACCAAGAAATTTGAACCTACATACTTCAAAGAGGAGGCCCCGGCACCTTCACCCTTGTCAGCCATGCAAACCACGCTAGTTCAGGATGTGGCCGGTTTGAAACAGGAAGTGGCCTCCTCCAAGAAGGACTTACCCCAACCCCATCAGGGCAAGAAAACATGGACCCACACGAGGACCAAAAATGCTGGTGGTGCAACCACTATGAACACATATCCAAGAACTGTGGGCAGTCTAGATTCAGAAACCTCTCCAGACCATCTTTAAACTACTTACTCCCGGGGCAGCGGGATGACCCACAGGACTATAAACCCAAAGTCCCAACAAGTCAGAGGACATGGTCACACCAAGCCCTGTGGTGGCCACCTTAGTTAAAGGGCAAGAAGGTCCATGCCTGATTGACACTGGGATAGAGGTCACGGTTATGGAGTATGACTTCTACGTACAGAGATTTGAAGCACGAAAACAGTTAGACCTCTGCTAGCTATCCCTCAGAGTGACCAATAATATACCCATTTTAATCAAAGGTATCACTTGGGTGAGAACCCAAACTGAAGACTAGGTGGTAGGGGTAGTGGTGACCTGCAGCCCAGTCAACCTAACAGTGCCTGTTGTGCTGGGCAGGAATGTCTTGAAGGATCTGGACTTACCCCACCTGTTTGCCAAATTTGAACATTTGGGCCAGCAAGCGTGTGGTTGTGGCCTGCGAGCCATGTGGCTTTGAGTACTCCAGGCCTTTGAGGCCCAAGTAGAGCCACCAAGAAGCAACCAGAACAAGGAGGGCTAGTCCATACATCCCCCAAGTTTTTACTGAGAAACAGCTGCACACCACATTGGTGTGGCATCTCAAAAGTGTGGTTGCAACAGACTACAACTATGTAAAGGTAGATTAAAATGATAATGCTGGCAGGTCTATGGTTACATTACCATACTAAACTGCTGTTTTGTATATACCAGGGATGGAGGTTTGCCACTGCTATATACATGTTGTGTCAGGTCACATTACTACATTACATTAACATTGTTAATTTGGTTGAAAAAAGACACCCCAAAAGAAAGCCCATCCAGTTCAACCATGAGATGGTAATATTGTCTGGCCAACAGTGGTATAAGAAGCTTCTAATGCTGGCAGGATGTGGTCATCCTGTGAGATGATGATAATGATGGCTGGTAAGCATGCAGGCAGGCCTTCAACAGTGGAAGGAGATGCTTAGATTGTCATGCCAGAATGTCAGTCAGCTGAACACTGGCTGGGTATGACAGCCTAAATTGGCTAAACACTCATCTAGTCTGCTGCAGAAGAACATGTATGCTGGGATACCTAACTAGGAACTGCTGCACCACCAGTTTGATTACTTGTTTCAAGCAAGGCATGTATATCAACGTTGATAAGGGTGCAGGAAATGATTAACCTCCTGTAAATTTTGACAAGGGTGCAGGAAAAAAAATGTATGTTCTGTATATTATTAAAACCTAATTATTATACAGAATTTATATAGCGCTAACTGTTTATGCAGCTCTTTACAACTTGAGTAGACAGTACAAATACAATACACTTTAATACAGTAGGAATCAGAGGGCCCTGCTCCTTGAGGGTTACAATCTAAGAGGGAAGGTCAAGAGATATAAGCGGTAATAACTTTGGGGATGTGCTGATGGAGAAAGTATATGTACAATTGTTAGGTGGAGGCCAGGTAGGTTTCTCTGAAGAGATTTCAGGGATCATCTGAAGGTGGACAAAGTAGGAGAAAGTCAGACATATTGGGGTAGAGCATAATAATAATATAACACTTATGCCCCGTACACACGGTCGGCCATTGATCGAACATTCTGAAAACAAAATCCATAGATTTTTTTCCAACGGATGTTGGCTCAAACTTGTCTTTCATGCACACTGTCACACAGAGTTGTCGGAAAATCCAATCGTTCTGAATGCGGTGACGTAAGACACGTACGTCGGGACTATAAACGGGGCAGTAGACAATAGCTTTCGTCTCTTAATTTATTCTGAGCATGCGTGGCACTTTGTGCATCGGATTTGTCTACACACGATCTGAATTTCCGACAACGGATTTTGTTGTCGGAAAATTTTATAGCCTGCTCTCAAACTTTGTGTGTCGGAAAATCTGATGGAAAAAGTCCGATGGAGCCAACACACGGTCGGAATTTCCGACAACACGCTCCGATCGCACATTTTCCGCCAGAAAATCAGACCGCGTGTACGGGGCATTACAGTGTAGCAGACTGTAATACTCTTGAAGAAACACACCACTCTGCAGTCCACAGTACAAGAAGCTCTCTGAGATTCCAACGGGTGGCCGGAACACATCTAGGCAAACAAAGTGTATATCGGCCAACAAGTCTAGGCCAGCGCATCAGCTAGTAACTTTTTTAGTGTGTTTGTTAGTCCACAGTACAAGGCTGGTAGACCTTGGTAGGACATTGTGCTATGCATGCTCATGGGAACTTTTAGATTCAACAACTGTGGCAGTATATCGTCTTCATGGAGAAGGCTGAACATAGAGGTGGGCAGCAGTAATGGGCAGTGGACAACACATTTGAAAGGGAAACCCCTTCTTTTTTTAGTCTGCCCAGAATTGGTATCAGGCCAATTTATAGAGAGGTCTGTGTGGCACGCTGTCATACATAGGCGGTCTTACCCCTACTCACAAAAATAGAATGGGCATATGATATAAATGTAATAAAAATTGTCTGGTAGACTACTAGGCTCAGCTAGCCTTCTATGGAGAAATATAGAAAACTGACCAAAATAAATACCTAGACATCAAACAACTGGACAAGTGTGGTAGCATAATAATCCAACATAGAGTAGATCAGACTTCATCTCTGAGTCCCAACATCTTCTGTGTGACCACTCTACCTATTCAAATTTACCCAGAGATCCCAAAGAAGCAATAAATAATTAAAATCTCTGATTGGCAAGGTATTGGAAGATAGGTAATAAAAATGAATTTTCTTTCCTATATAATGAACTCACCAAAACACCATATTTATACCATTTGCCTAAAGTACATAAAGATGTTAATAGGCCACCAAAAAGACCCATACTAGCCTCAATAGATAGCCTCAAAAATGGGCTCTCACATTATACTGATTATTTTGTGCAACCTCTTGTCCAATCTCTGCCATCCTATGTAATAGATTCACTATCTCTATATCTTTGGAAAACACTTCATGGCAAGACACCTACATCTGGCTATCCCTAGATGTGAACTCATTGGAGGAGATATACTAAAATTGGTGCTCACAGAATGTGGCGAAGCTGTGCATAGTAACCAATCAGCTTCTACATTTTATTGTCAAAGCTTAATTGAACAAGTTAGAGGCTGATTGGTTACTATGCACAGCTGCACCACATTCTCTGAGAACCAGTAAATCTCCCATGTGTCAATATGTAACAAAAGAGAGAAGTTGAACTACAATTTTTTTTACAGGTACAGCTCTTAGACCTAAAATTCAACAAAACATCAAATACAAAGTGAAGTGCCACAAAATAAACAGTCTTGTGTCTCGTGCTCAGCAGCAAGTGCTCATAGATGAAAATATAACAAAGTCTCTTCCATACTGCTTGCGTGGTCAAACATTTAAAAAATTATGTAAAAAAACAAACACTTAAAGTAAAAAAAAATGTAATCTAGTAAAACAAAAAACAACCCATGAATCTTCAAATAATGGTGGCTCTGATCCCTTCACCTGTTATTTGGAATCTTATAACAGACTTTACTAACAGGGCTTGTATCTCCTTCTCCCGATTGAGACAAACCACCAACATAGCATCTGAAGCTGCAGCAATCCTCCACAGCCCATTTCCTTTACAACATCAAAAAGGACAGATGGATTTATTCATGTAAAGAGACTCACATCATGTAATACAGTCACCACATTCTTTATTTAAAGTGTACATTGGCAGTACTTAAATATACTAACAAGGTATATTATAATATCATAAGATAGCAATAAATGAAAGGGTTAAAAAAATTCATATTTTTGCCATCCAAATGCATTATTTTACATTTTTCTACATTAAACCTCATTTGCCGTGTAGTTACCCACCCCATTAATTTGTTCAGATCTTCTTGCAAGGTTTCCTGCAGAGAAGTAATTGCCCTGCTTAGCTTAGTATCCTCCACAAATACAGAGATTGAGCTGTTTATCCTATCCTCCAGGTCATTTATGAATAAATCAAATAGGATTGGTCCCAGGACAGAACCCTGGGGGACCCCACTTTGCACCCCGGACCATTCCGAGTACTCCCCATTCATCACTACCCTCTGAACTTGCCCCTGTAGCCAGTTTTCAATCCATGTACTCACCCTATGGTCCATGCCAATGGACCTTACTTTGTACAGTAAACGTTTATGGGGAACTGTATCAAATGCTTTTGCAAAATCTAGATACACCACGTCTTCGGGCCTTCCTTTATCTAGATGGCAGCTCACCTCCTCATAGAAGGTTAATAGATTGGTTTACCAAGAATGATTCTTCATGAATCCATGCTGATTACTGCTAATGATACCGCTGTCATTACTAAAATTTTGTATATAGTCCCTTATCTTCCCCTCCAAGAGCTTGCATACAATTGATGTTAAGCTAACTGGTCTGTAATTCCCATGGTTGAATCTTGGCCCTTTTTTAAATATTGGTGCTACATTGGCTTTTCTCCAATCAGCTGGTACCATTCCAGTCAGTAGACTGTTCATAAAAATTAGGAACAATGGTCTGGCAATTACTCGACTAAGTTCCTTAAGGACCCTCAGGTGTAATCCATCTGGTCCCGGTGACTTATTAATGTGATGTTTTTCAAGTCTATTTCTAATTCTGACCTCTGTTAGCCATGAGGGTGCTTCCTGTGATGTGTCATGAGGATAAACATTGCAGTTTTGGTTACTGAAGCCCCCCGATTCCCTCGTGAAGACTGAGGAGAAGAATAGATTCAATACCTTCACCATCTACCCAACAATAGTAATCAGATTCCCTTCATCATTCTTTATGGGACCAATAGGATCTGACCTCCCATTATTACTATTTATGTACTTATAGATTTTCTTGGGATTCTTTTTTACTCTCCTCTGCTATGTGCCTTTCGTGTTCTATCTCATTCGCTCTGATTGCACCTTTAAATTTCTTGTTGCATTGTTTGTAAAGTTGGAATGGTGATGATGATCCCTCAGCCTTGTATTTTTTGAAGGCCTTCTCCTTTGCTTTTATATGTATTTTTACGTTGGAGTTAAGCCACCCAGAACTTTTATTAGCTCTTTTAAATTGAATTCCCATTGGGATGCACTGGCTAATGTCCTTATTTAATATGGTCTTAAAGCATACCGATTTCTCCTCCGTGTTCTTTGTTCCTAAGATTTTATCCCAATTAGTATCTTCTAGCAAGGATCGTAGTTTAGGGAAGTTGGCTCTTTTGAAATTCAGTGTCTTTGTATTCCCCTTATGTTTCCTATTTGTGTGATTTATAGACATGTGCACACTGAAATATTTTGTTTCGGAATTTCGTTTTCGTCTGAAAAATAAATTAATTTAGTTACTCCAGAAATTCGTTTTTATTTATTTTGTTTCGCTAAAAAATGCATTTGTCCAAAAATCCGTAATAATTAAGGTCGAAATTGTCATTGAAGGCTTATGGTGTCTGTCGAATGTTCTAAGAAGATTCAACGGAGCAGCTATACTGTACGACGTCACAATCATTTCCGGTCGAATGTTCCGCCTACAAGCTATAGTAGAATTCTAATGTTGTATGACACTAGTAATAAATATATTTAATAATTATTAATACTAGTCAACCAACATTAGAATTCTTCTATAGCCTATGGGCAGAGCATTTGACCATAAATGTCCGCTCGCGGCGACTGCTTTGTCGAATCTTAATGTTGAATCTTCATGTCGAATCTTTTGTCTCTATGTCGAATAATCTTGGACTAATAGAGTTAGGTTAGGCACATTCAACCTTTTTTGCTATTGTCTCTATAATGTTGAATCTTTTCTCTCTATGTCGAATCTTTTCTCTCTATGTAGAATAATCTTGGACTAATAGAGGCACATTCGACCACAGGTTCAATGGACACAGATCGCTATTGTCAGCGTCATGTCGAATCTCCTATCTATATCGAACTGTTGTCGCAATGAAAATGAAAATAAAGCATTTGTTTATGTTGGATCTTTTGGTTTTCGGATTTGTTAAAACGATAACGAAAATACCCGAAATTCGGACGAAAATGCATTCGGACGAAAACGAATGCACATGTCTAGTGATTTATACTGAATCTATTTGACCTGTGATCGTTGTTTACCAAATTGCCCCGTATTTCCACATCTGGTCTGTATTGTTAGTAATCAGCAGGTCTATTAAGGCTTTGTTTCTAGTTAGTGCATTTACCATCTGACCCATGAAAATGTCCTGCAAGACATTTAGGAACTGGCGAGCCTTAGATGGATGTGCGGTTCCTTCCACCCAGTCTATGTCTGGATAATTAAAATCCCCCCATTATAATGACACTTCCCATCCTTTCCGCTAATACAAATTGTGATAGGAGGTCCACCTCCTCCCTCTGGTTAGAGAGCCTATAGCATACTCCCAGTATTTCTTTCCCCTTAGTTTCCTCCCTTTGTAGCTCTACCCAAAAGGATTCCACCTCCTCCCTTGCTCCCTTAGTGATGTCATCTCTCACATTAACTTGTACATCATTTTTGATATACATGCATACCCCTTTTTTATCCTCTCTATCCTTGCAATATAGGAAATTCCCTTGAAATTTTGCAAGCCAATCATGAGAGCTGTTGAACCAAGTCTCTGTAATTCCTACAAAATCGAAATCCTCCTTGTACAACAGTAGCGCTAGTTCTCCCATATTGTCCATCAGACTCCTGGTATTGGTGAACATGCCACATAGTTTAGACCGGTCGCATACTATCTCCTCATTGGGTGTTCTGAGGTTGCAAATAGGACTTGTTACTATACTTACCTCATGTTTAGGTGCTTTAGTCAACCTACCACTAATGCCCCCTAATCACCCTGTCACCTAGTTTAAAAGTCCCGCTAACTTTTCAGCCATTTTCACTCCCAGCAGATCTGCACCCTCCTCATTTAGGTGCAGTCCATCCCTTCTATAGAGCTGGTAACCGACTGAGAAGTCAGCCCAGTTCTCCAGGAACCCAAACACCTCCTTTCTACACCAGCTCCTCAGCCACTTGTTTACTTCCCTAATCTCCCTCTGCCTTTCTGGTGTGGCTCAAGGTACAGGTAGTATTTCTGAGAATACTACCTTGGAGGGCCTTTTCCCCAATTTAGCTCCTAAGTCCCTAAAGTCGTTTTTTTAGGACACTTCATCTTCCCCTGACTTTGTCATTGGTGTCAACGTGCACCATGACAGCCGGGTCTTCCCCAGCCCCTCCGAGTATTCTGTTCACAAGATCCGTGATGTGCCGAACCCAAGCACCCAGTAGACAACATACAATTCGGCACCTCAAGTCTTTGTGACAGATTGCCCTCACTGTCCTTCTTATGCCCCGTACACATGGTCGGATTTTCCGATGAAAAATGTCCGACCTGAGCATTCCGACCGTGTGTGGGCTCCATCGGACATTTTCCATTGGATTTTCCGCCACACAAAGTTTGAGAGCAGGCTATCAAATTTTCCGACAACAAAATCTGATCGCGTCAATTCCGACCGTGTGTGGCCAGTTCCGACGCACAAAGTGCCACGCATGCTCAGAAGAAATTCCGAGACGGAACAGCTCGGTCTGGTAAAATTAGCGTTCGCAATGGATACGGCACTTTCGTCACGCTGCAATGTAAAAAATGGTTTAATACAGCGCACTCTCTTCTTCTTTATAATGTGAGAAGAATGAAGTAGTTTTACTGCTTATATTTACACAGACTTCTCACAAACTTCTTTCTTTATTATTTATCGGGATTCCCTCAATATATTTTGATTTGTCACATCTGACCAATTTTTTTTTTGTTTGTTTTTTATTTTTAAAATGTTTTTTTCAAGGCTGTTTTTGTTTAAAAAATTTGTATGCTTTTTAATAAAGAATATTTTTGTGTGTGTTTTGTGTGTCAAGTTACCACAACACCATTGATATCTTGTATTATTTAATCTCAAGGAGATTGTATGGTGTTGGTGTCCCTTGTTAATTTTACATTGTATATTTGAAATGTCCCTGCCTCCTCACAAACAAACTGTCCTTTTTGAAGGAAAACACACAAAGGTGAGTATTATTGAAACAAAAATGCCTTTATTAAAGGCTCACAACCAAACAAAGAGGGAGGCAACGCTGGAGAAACAGCAGAAATTGGCGAAGCCTTTGGCCCCCAGGGCACACATCAATTATTTTACTGCAAAATTGGTGGCCTAAGGAATCCATATCTAAGGGAGTGCAGTCTGGTCCAGAAGTCCCAGAGATCCGGAAAGCAGCAGATGACATCTGTGTCCCCAGGCTGTGGTCATACAAGAGCCTGCATCTTTGGCCAGACCAGACTGAACCCAGGTCATCACTCTCTGGTCTTCCTTCCACGCTGTGGCTCTGGTGGTGGAGTTGTGGCAGCAGGAGGAGGAGGAGGAGGATGGTCCAACTCAATCACGTCGGTCTTGGGTGTGATTTTGCCACTCACCCCCTTAGTTAGGACTTTATAAATAAGTTTCTCACACATGAGGCGTTGACCCTCCTGCATGCACTTCAGTTTGGTGGCAGCCATGCAGGCAAAGGCCTCTTCAGGAGTGGGTAAGGCTCTGAGGGACGCAGAAGCCTCCTGAATGAGCCTGAGCGCTGAATCCTGCATGTGAGTCGCCTTCCTCGCTCTTTTGTATGGAAGGCGGAGGGGAGGAACCTGCGATTCTGTCAGGCTGCGACTGGTCCCAGGCTTCTCCTGGCTGCAACTTAGCCCCGCCTCCTCCTGGCTGCAACTTAGCCCCGCCTCCTCCTGGCTGCCACATTCCACAGCCTCCTCCTGGCTGAGGTCTTCCTGTGTATGAAAAAGGGACATAGTTTTAGTTTTTTATTCATCAATCACACACAATTTTCACCTCATGACTGTTGCAAATTGAATGTTAACAAATATAACTGATGATCATTCTGAGCCCTGCATTTTTCATTCTTGTCCCAAATATTTTTGCCCACTACTGTCTATTGATATGTAAAACACTTTATTAAATCAGCAATTAGCGATCAATAATAACATCTAGTAAACATCATTTATTTATTGACAAGAAATCTGTAGAAGAATGCTATACCTGGCTCCAGCTGGGCTCCTCCACTTCTTCCTGGCTGGAAGGCCCAGGTTGGACATCGGAAGCCTCAGCTGGGGTGGAAGGAAGAGTGGAAGGAAGGGTTGAGAGGGATTCCCTGACTTCAGTGTGGTCTGACAGAAATCGCAGTCTCTCATAGTACCACAGCCTGGGGACATAAATGTCATCTGCTGCAGCTCCGGATCTCTGGGAATCTGTGACCTTCTTGCGCTCCCTAAGATAAGTGCTCCTCAGGCCACCAATTTTGGCTTTTAAACAAGGGATGGTTGCTGTGGGGACCACCTTCTTCACCAACTCCAGCAGTTTCTCCAGCGCTGCCTGCCTCTTTTGTTTATGATTATAATGCGGGTGTTTCACCTGCCACAGACAGGGCAGCTCCCTGTACTTGTCTATGAACAGGGGGAGGAAGTTGTGGTCATTGAAGCCATCCATTTTATCTGCAAGACACAACACAAGACAAACCCTAATGTCAGGCAAAACTCTCCTAATCTTGTTACAATATAGGCCTCAATCTAGAAGCAGTATAGGCCCAAGTTTAGATCTTACCTTCGCTATCATGATCAGCGTCTCCTATACCCCTTCCTCCACTCACAGATCGTACGTACTACGTACGCGTGTTACGCTTTATACACACTGCGCATGCGTGTAACCCCGCCCGCCCCTGATGTTCTTTCTAGTCTATTCCCTGCCCCTTTTTGTTTGGCGCAGTGGGGGAAGAGCACATGGCAGAGACACAGCAGGTGCGTGCTAATTATAGCAAGGAGGAGGAGGGGGAGGAAAGCCCGGAGCCGGAAACGTCTGGATCCAGAAGGAGAAGATTTAAGGCCTCAAATATGTCCTTTGGGGAGATGTTGGAGATGGTGGACATCCTGAAGAGGGCAGACTATGATGGAAAGTATGGACCTTACCCCAACCCCAATGTCAGAAAGGCCAAGATCATGGCGAAAGTGGTCAAGAGTCTGCACCGGAATTTCGGGATACGACGATCGAAAGATCAGCTCAGGAAGCGGTGGTCGGACCTCAAATTAAGAGAGCACGAGCAGTACAGAAAGATCCGGAGAGTGCTGCAAAAAAGTAAGTAGTTGTGCTGTGTTCCTATTCTTTTTGTGTTTATTATGTTCGTACTGCTCCATGTGCTTTTCTTAACTGTTGTACAGTTTAAAATGGCAACTTTCATGTTCATGGGCACATTATTCGTTCGTATCAAACATTTTTATTTCGGCCTATAAAACACCATTGTTTTGGCCATATGCATTTGACCACATTTTTTAGGGCCTACTTGTATGAAAATAATTTGGTTGTGTAGATGGGTTTGTTACTAGAATGAAATGCAAACTAGATTCTATGTAAGAAGAGGACACTCAGCAGCAATTTTCACATCTGGACTCTGGAGCACTAGTGTGGGACACAAGAACACCCTTTTTATTAGGGGGTCCCACACAGGTGCTCCAGTGTATACTATAGGGGTGTCTCCATCTGTGAAGCTTGTACAAAACAGGTAAAGTATTGAAGTTTGACAAAGGACCCCAAAAATTCTACATCTTGGAACTCTGCCAAAACAGACAATTGTACCCCACTTCCAAGCAAGGTTTCACATTTATAGTTCTGCCATCAAATATCTGTGTGCTAAGTATACCATTTTTTTTTCACATAGGGGAGAAAAGACTCAGAGGACACCCCTCACCCGAGGAGACCAGAGACCCCCCCACCTCTGGAAGAAGGGGAAATCCCCCAAAGACAAGAAGAGCAGGATGAGGAAGACGTGGTGGAAATAGTCACCACAACAGGTGAATGTCTGCGAACACAGGCTCAGGTAAGGGATGGATGCCGGCATATTTATAATACATGTTATTTTTTGGTTTCTATCTTTTTAGGTGATCGTGATGTTGTGGATCCTGATCCTTTCACCTCTGAAAGTGCCCAGATCCTGATTGGGGAGATCATGGGGTGTAATGTTGCATTGGAAAACATCAAGAAAAACATCAATGATGTTATTCAAAAAAATAACAACATCATTGATGTTTTGGGAAGAGTTTAAAACCCCTCCAAAGCCCTTTCTTTTATGGTGTGCTACAATTTAAAAGAATTTTGTCGAATTGTAGAAAAGCCAAATTTTGAAGATGCACACAGTGTGTCAACATGTGCTATCTGCCATCACGGGAGATCAATGGACGCGTTTTGGGGGTGCAACCCCTTCCTCAATAATAAAGTAGCTATGAGGAAGGGGTGGCTCCCCCAAAACACGTCCCTTGATCCCCCGTGATGGCAGCTAGCACATGTTGACATTCGTAAATTGGTGTGCATCTTCAGAATTTGGCTTTTCCTGGGGTGACTTCACCCCATCTGACTGCAATATCAAACACAATTCCTAAATACTCATGTCTGATATTGCCTTCAAGTTCTCCCAAATGTGAACTTTGTAAGTTCAAGATTTGTGTCTTTCTTGTTGGTTTGAAACATGCCTGTTTTATCTTAAATGGACATTTCAACTTTTTCTAATGCCACCCCAAAAATTGTTATACAACAAACATGTTGGTTTGTTTTAAAAACCTTATCAAAATGCACATGTGATTGTGCAGGTATTAAAAAGATTGTTAATCAAGATTGTGTGGATTATTGTCTCAATGCTCCAAAACTTATGTTGTGCTCTAATTGGTGTTTTCTGTGACAATGGGGGTTATTTCCTAAAAGGGCAAATAAACTTTGCACTACAAGTGCAGTTTCAAGTGCACTTGTAGTGCAAAGTGTCTTTGCCTTTAGTAAATAACACCCAACAATGCTTTGTATAAGGTTACACAATCACGCCATTTTCAGGACTCGCCACATTTCTGTCAGGGTCAGCTAAAACAAACACAAGCAGTAAATGTCAGCAAAGATTTGCTTAATTATTTTTTCTTATTTGATAAAGGTTTCACACATTGTCTGACATATTGATAGCCCCCCTACCTGCAAATAATTCAAGGTATCTTAGCCAGGACGGCCACTTTCAAGCGCCGTCAGGGTTGGTTCATTTTGAATTCCGGCTTCAGGCCCAACTGAGCCAGCCTAGTTGGCAGAATGTTGCCATAAAAACTTGTGTAGAACACAGCACGCCAGGATGATGTGATTCAGTTTGTACTCCGCCATATGTATGGGTGTAAGAAATAGGCGGAACCGGCTGGCCATGATTCCAAATGTGTTCTCCACCACTCTTCTGGCTCTGGCCAGCTGGTAATTAAAAACCCTCTGGTCCGTGGTGAGGGTCCTCATCGGGAATGGCCGCATAAGATGGTCCCCCAGCGCAAATGCTTCATCCGCAACGAAGACGAATGGGAGTCCTTCCACATTGTCTTCTAGAGGTGGCAAGTCCAAGCTGCCATTCTGGAGATGCCTGTAGAACTCCGTCTGGGCGATGACTCCACCATCGGACATCTGGACATTCTTCCCCACGTCCACATACAGGAATCCATAAGTAGCCGACACCACCGCCAACATGACAATACTATTGAACCCCTTATAATTATAATAGTACAACCCCGAGTTGGGTGGTGGGATGATGTGGACCTGTTTCCCATCAATTGCCTCTCCGCAGTTAGGAAAGTCCCACCGCTGGGCAAAGTGGGAGGCCACAGTCTGCCATTCCTGTGGCGTGGAAGGAAACTGTTGAGGAAAACAAAAAAAATTTGTCTTTTTGCACATTAAAACATGGAAAGCAGATTAGACACAAACATTCTTGGCCAACATCAAGATAACATTTATTAATGGGAATTTGTAAACACTAAAGTATAAGGTAAACCATCATATTCCCCCTCTCCCCTCTCCTGGGTCATTTCTAACATTATAGGGGGGGAGCTCTTGGACAGGTAACCCTCTCCACTTCATTGAGAGATGAATGCCTAAATAATGTGTTTTACTTTGAACAGCCCCTCCTTAGTTACACTATTGGCAGCCCACTGGACAGGTAAGAAGTGTCATAATACAAAGATATAAATACACACTGTACACATTTGAGCACATTTGGACATTCTGCTATTACCTATCAAGATAATAATAGGATACAAAAACTTTAAACAGTACCATTTGAAAGTATACAGGCAGGCCCTTGCACTACCTGCTTTGGGGAATTCATCCATAAAAATGGGTATAGTGTGTATGGGTTTGGCAAAGTCAGCAGATAGATGATTGAGGATAAATAGAGAATTGGTATCAGCTGACTTAGCAGTTGGGGGGAGGTAGGATTCCACATGATTTGGGGACCCCTAAAAAAAGCCTCTGGCACTCTGCCTGAATTTAAATTACAAATCACATTTAAAAACATTTTAGGGGTGTTTGGGGTAAAGCACTACTATGGAGCTGATAAAATACATTGTTAAGTGACTACATGAGGTGAATGTAGGGCCAGGAGAACATGATGGGGAGGAAAGTGAAGGCAAATATGTATGAGGGCCAAAAAAAAAAATTACATAAAAATCCATCATGCATGAGGACAAAGGGCACATTCACAGCATATTACAATCATGGTAATTAGGAAATGAGGAAAGAAATACAATATATTAACAAACATTAACCACTTCCCGCCCACGGACGTCATATGACGTCCTGGGCTTTGGGCGGGTATATCTGAATGACTCTGACTCACCGTTACGATCGATGAGGCAGAGAGCGGATCCGCTGGTGCTGGATGTAGATCATAGAGATTTCTGGTGGACCAGATGGTTGCCGGAGTCTCTATGATCATCGGAGGCCGGGCGCGATGTTATGACGTCACGCCCGGCCTCTCCATTCAAAAAAACTGCGCCGCTTCGGCTGGGAAGCGGTGATCGTTTTATTTTTATTTTTTATTTCAGGCTTCCCAGCCTAGTGGTGAGATATGGGGTCTTATTGACCCCATATCTCACTATTAAGAGGACCTGTCATGTTATATTCCTATTACAAGGGATGTTTACATTCCTTGTAATAGGAATAAAAGTGATCAAATTTTTTTTTTTCAAAAAATGTGTCAAAATAAAAAAAACAAAATATAATTATCAAAAAAAAAAAAAAATTTAAAGCGCCGCTGTCCCCGTGTGCTCGCACGCAGAAGCGAACGCATATGTAAGTCCCGCCCACATATGAAAACGGTGTTCAAACCATACATGTGAGGTATCGCCGCGAACGTTGGAGCGAGAGCAATCATTTTGTCACTAGACCTTCTCTGTAACTCAAAACATGTAACCAGTAAAAAAAATTTCAAGTGTCGCCTATGGGGATTTTTAAGTACCAAAGTTTGGCGCCATTCTACGAGCGTGTGCAATTTTGAAGTGTGACATGTTAGGTATCTATTTACTCTGCATAACTTCATCTTTCACAATATGCAAAAACATTGGGCTAACTTTACCATTTTGTTTTTTTTTTTAAACACAAAAATGTTTTTTTCCCCAAAAAAAACGCGTTCGAAAAATTCCTGCGCAAATACCGTGTGAGATAAAAAGTTGTAACAACCGCCATTGTATTCTCTAGGGTTTTTGCTGAAAAACATATATAATGTTTGGGGGTTCTATGTAATTTTCTAGCAAACAAATTATGATTTTTACAGGAGGAGAGAAATGTCAGAATTGGCCTGGTAAGGAAGTGGTTAAATACAATAAAATGTGATGTTAAAGGATAAAAATCTTACCTTAATATACTCCTTCTGCAGGACCTGTATGATGGCAGAACAGGTCTCTGGGATAATGATCCCCATAGCCTGGGGGGAGATGCCTGTCGAGAACTTCACCGCAGGGTGGCGACGAGCCTCTGCTCCGGAGTAATGGCTTGCCTCATGCAGGTATTCTGCCTGCTAATATAGGGGGTCAGCAAAGCCAACAAATGGTGAAATACGGGGTCCGTCATCCAGAGAAAGTTCCTAAAATCATCAGGATTATTCACACGGATCTCACGGAGCAAAGGCATATGACAGAACTGGTCACGCTGGAGCAACCAATTCTTGGTCCATGAACTCCTCCCCACCCTGTTCATGGACTGGACTTGCGTCAAGGTCAGGACCCCAACAGTAAGCCCCCGCACAGCACGAACTCTACGAGGAGTACGTATACGCAACATGGCTAGAAAACGGTCGGCTGCTCAGAACGCAGTAACAGAACGCACTGAAGAACAGCAAGGCCTGTGAAGAGTGACCTGAAAAACAGTAACGAACGAACAAGAACACAATGACTAATAAAAGTCACGCGGAGCTTGCTTGCACGCACTGAAGAGCAGATACAAACCCACAAGCACAAACTGAACAGCAGAAAACGATCTGAAAACCACGAGTCTGAAAAAGCGCGAATCGTCTCTCACCAAACTTTTACTAACACGAGTTTAGCAAAAGGAGCCCAAAGGGTGCCGCGCTTGGTTCTGAACTGGCCTTTTCTAGTCTCGTCGTACGTGGTTTACGTCACCGCGTTCTTGGCGATCGGAAATTCTGACAACTTTGTGCGACCGTGTGTACGCAAAACAAGTTTGAGCCAACATCCGTCGGAAAAAATCCTAGGATTTTGTTGTCAGAATGTCTAATCAATGTCCGACCGTGTGTACGGGGCATAAGAATTGAGTCCCCTACCATCAGAATCTGTCTTTCCTTTCCCTTGGCTTTACTCCCATCCTCACTGGAGGGGTTATTTCCCTGGCATCTAGGGGAGTCACTCAGCTCCATCAGTGCTGGTCCCTGACTGGTTTCACCAAGGTCACTCAACAGGGCGTCCTTATTGTAATGTTTCAGCCCAGGACCAGCCTCCCTGGCACTTTCCCCTCTACCCTTCCTGACTGTCACCCATCTACTCTGCTTTGGTGCCTGCCCCTCTTTATCTCCACCTGCCTCTGTGCTGGCCCTTGCCGGCACCTGCCAGGTAAGATCCCAGCTCTCCTAGATTCAGAACCTGGGCTTCCAGGGAAACAACATGCTTACAGTTTCACCGATGCAGTTATCAATTCTGATCATGTCTTCTCTGCTCTTTTACAGGTAATTATCTCCTATCCATCTGTACATCCCTACTGAACTGACTTTGCTGACTTTGCTGTGAACTATTTTTGGTAATTGTCTCCTGCTGCCATATCTTTAAACTTCCATATTTACTTCTAGCTCTATAACAAACACACTGCAATAGCAATATTACTGGTGATTGATTCTCAACTCCATGTGGCTTGAGTGATCAAGAGAGGTAATTAGCTTTACGACCCTAGCCTGTGTCTGTATCTGGTTTGGCACTGGCCATCTCCTCCCCATATTCAGGTGTCTCACATCAGACCCAATAATGACCAACTGAGAAATGCATCCCAGCTTAGTCTCCCTATAAATTTATGTCAGCTTATGGGGTGGCGCAGACAGGGGCAAGGCGCAGACATCATGGCTCTGTCCTGAGTGATGCACAGTTTCACCGACACAGTTTAACGAAAGCAGGATAACTAAAGCTGCATGAACAAGAACTCTGCTCCACTCTGCAAGACGACAAGCAAACCAGCTTTGACATTTATTTTATATTAGGTTTTTTTCCCACTCTCTATCCACTAACATGCTCCTTATTCTCTTCCTTCTCACATTGGTGTCTTCTATCCTCAAATTATCTTTACTCTACCCCTCCTCTCTTCCCTGCAGCATGCACATATCACCCTCACTCCTACCCTCTCCCTACTATGGCACCCATCATCTCCTGCATTTGCTGCACCCACATGCTGACATAAACACCAGGGCCACTAGACACGTGCACTCATGCACATCCCACTCCCACCTTGCCTTCCTTGCCCTCCTTCTTCTCCTAGTCTCAGGTGACATTTCTCCTAATCCTGGTCTGCCATTTTCCAAATGCAAGCCACATATCCAATACCCCTCCCCCCCTGGCAACCACCGCAATCCACTCAGTTTAATTTCTATCCCCCTGCTTCCTCAAAGCACCCCACCAATCTCATGCGCCCTTTGGAACGCCCGCTCCATCTATAACAAGCTAACATCTGTACATGACCTCTTCATCTCTCATGGCTTGAACATACTCGCCATAACAGAAACCTGGCTTCAAAATTTTGACTCGGCTTCTCCTGCTGCCCTCTCCCATGGTGGTCTCCATTGGACTCACTCCCCCAGACCCAATAGACAGAAAGGAGGTGGAATTGGCTTCCTTCTATCCCCACAAAGCACCTTCCAAGTCCTTCCTGTCCCTCCTTCTCTATCCCTCTCTTCTTTCGAGATGCACTGTATTCGTCTGTTTTCTCCCATTTCTCTGAGGATTGCAGCAATTTATAGGCCTCCAGGACCGGTATCACGCTTTCTTGATGACTTTGCTGCCTGGCTACCCTACTTTCTCTCCTCTGAAATACCCACCATTATTCTTGGTGACTTTAACATTCCTGTCAATGTTAACAGCCCAACTACAGCTAAACTTCTCGATTTAACCTCATCTTTTGACCTAACCCAATGGACACATACTTCCACTCACTCCAATGGTAATACCCTTGACCTTGTACTCTCCCATCTCTGCAACCCTGGCAACCTCACCAACACCCCCTTTCCTCTATCTGATCACAACCTCATTACTTTCACTGTATCCTTGCCTCCAACCACCCATCCCTCCAAGCAGCAAACAATTACTTGTAGAAACCTTCGCCACTTTAACCCTTCTCTTCTCTATTCTGCTACTGACCACCTATATGACATAATCTCTCCCCTGTCCTGTCCTGACCTGGCCACCTCTGTCTACAACAGTTCACTCTCATCATCACTAGATGCACTTGCTCCTCTAACCACACGCAGAATCAGGCCCCGACTGTTACAACCCTGGCAAACTGACAACACTAGAAATCTCAAGAGACATTGCCGTGCTCTTGAACGACTGTGGCGTAAAACCAAATGCCTGCAAGACTTCACCCTATATAAATCTGCCCTTCTAAAATACAATTCATGCCTCCATGCTGCCAAACAAGCCTACTTTGTCTCTCTTATTAATTCCTTGTCATCCAGTCCCCGTCGGCTCTTCTCAACCTTTAACTCTCTGCTTCGCCCACCATCCCCTCTACCCACTAACTCACTCACTGCCCAAGAGATTGCCAATCCCTCAAAGACAAGATCGATGCAATTCGTGAGGATACCTCCACTGTGCGTATGTCTTCCCCACCCAACATACCTTGCCTAGCAGCACATTCAACACTCTCCTCTTTTGAATTGGCTACTACGGAAGAGGTTACAAAAATTTTCTCGGATGCCCACCTAACCAATTGTCCTTTGGATCCTGTTCCCTCACAACTACTACGGTCACCCTCTTCTTCTATCCTATGCTCCCTCACCCACATCTTCAATCTCTCCCTCTCTAGTGGCATCTTCCCCTCCCCTCTAAAACATGCGCAGGTCACTCACATTCTTAAAAAGCCCTCACTGGACCCTACCGACCTGAACAACTTAAGACCCATCTCATTGCTCCCATTCACCTCTAAACTTCTAGAACGCTTAGTCTACAACCGTCTTAGCTCCTACCTCAATGAAAATAACCTTCTTGACCCCTTACAGTCTGGCTTACGCTCGCAGCACTCCACGGAAACTGACTTACTAAAACTCACTAACGATTTACTAACTGCTAAAACCAACAGCCAGTACTCCATACTCCTACTACTTGACCTTTCTGCGGCCTTTGATACTGTTGACCACCCTGCTCCTTCTCAATAAGCTACATTCCCTTGGCCTCTGAGATTCTGCTCTATCCTGGTTCTCTGCCTATTTATCACAGCGCTCCTTCAGTGTCACCTACAACTCTGTCTCCTCCTCTCAATTGCCCCTTTCTGTGGGGGTCCCCCAAGGCTCAGTTCTTGGACCCCTTCTCTTCTCTATCTACACCTCCTCACTCGGTCACTTAATAACTGCCCACGGCTTCCAATACCACTTATACGCTGATGACACCCAAATCTATCTGTCTACTCCTCACCTCACTCCTTCAGTCTCCTCTCGCATTACTAACTTACTAACTGACATATCAGCATGGATGTCGCACCACTTCCTTAAACTAAATCTCTCTAAAACTGAGCTATTAATATTCCCCCCTGCCCATGCACCCCTCCATGACTTTTCCATCAAAATCAACAATGCAACCATCAGTCCCTCCCCTCACGCCAGGGTACTAGGTGTAATCCTAGACTCTGACTTGTCATTTCAGCCTTAAATCCAATCGTTGCCAAAAGTTTGTAGAATTCACCTCCGTAACATCTCTAAAATTCGCCCCTTTTTAACAAATGAAACCACCAAGCTCCTCATTCACTCCCTTGTTATCTCTCGCCTCGACTATTGCAACTCCCTTCCCATTGGCTTACCTCTCCATAGGCTATCCCCTCTTCAGTCTATCATGAATGCTGCTGCCAGACTTATCCACCTTACCAACCACTCAGTGTCTGCCAACCCTCTACTCCAATCCCTACACTGGCTCCCAATCCCCCAGCGAATTAAATTCAAAATACTAACCACAACATACAAAGCCATTCACAACTCTGCCCCGAGCTACATCACTAATCTTGTCTCCAAATATCATCCAAATCGACCTCTCCGCTCCTCTCAAGACCTCCTGCTTTCAAGCTCTCTCATCTCCTCCTCCCATGCTCATCTCCAGGATTTCTCCAGAGCCTCTCCCATCCTCTGAAACTCGCTACCTCCATCTATCCGGCTATCCCCTACTCTTGCTACCTTCAGGCGATCCCTGAAAACTCATCTCTTCAGGAAAGCCTATCACGTCTCCAACTAATCTCCTACCACTTCCACCAGCTCATTCCCCACAGTAACAACCTTTTGTACCACCTGCCCCACCCTATTAGATTGTAAGCTCTTCTGAGCAGGGCCCTCTTAATCCTATTGTATTTTATTGTATTATAACTGTATTGTCTCCCTTTTATATTGTAAAGAACTACTTAAACTGTTGGCACTATATAAATCCTGAATAATAATAATAATTTTGCACAGCATTATTCGCCCTCGATTGGATGATCAAGGAATGCATACATGCCGCAAGATGAGTCACATCTCCACACCCGCCGGGCATCGTACCCACTAATTTAATGGGGATTGGGGGTCAACTAACAACTAGCTTCCTGACACAAATACTCAACAATACACAGGTTCTCAACAATAATATACACAGGTACTCACAGCACACGTGCACTCACAGTCCACATGCACTCACAGTCCACATGCACTCACAGCATTGAACGTAGTTGTTGAATGTAAGATTATTTACACCAGATGAAGACCAGGAAGACAAGTAAACTTTTTGTGTAAAAGTGATAATCCAAAACAAAACTGATTCTGAAGTTTTGCTGATAGTTAATTCAGACAGACTGTTATGGTGCTTTAACCATATCAGCTCTGGGAAGGTTTTACCCACTTCTTGACCAGGCCATTTTTTGCGATACGGCATAGACAATTGCGCGGTCGTGCAACACTGTACCCAAATAAAATTGATGACTTTTTTCCCACAAATAAAGCTTTTGCTGGTATTTGAGACCTCTGCGGTTTTAATTTTTTGCACTATAATATTCCCAATAAAAAAAAAATGTAAAAAATCAAATTTCTTAATCAATTTAGGCCAATATGTATTCTGCTACATATTTTTGGTAAAAAAATCCCAATAAGCATATTTTGATTGGTTTGTGCGAACGTTTTAGCGTTTACTATGGGATAGATTTAGGGACTTTTTAATTTTTTTCTTGTTTTTACTAGTAATGGTGGCGATCAGGGATTTTTAGCAGGACTGCTACATTGCGGCAGACAAATTGGACACTAAGTGACACTTTTTGGGGGACCAGTGACACCATTACAGTGATCAGTGCTAAAAAAAATGCACTGTCACTGTATAAATGACATTGGCAGGGAAGGCGTTAACACCAGGGGTTAAGTGTGTCCCTGGGAGGTACTTACTAACTGTGTTGGGGACTTATACAATGGAGAAAAAGAGAGATTCGTGTTTCAGCTTAGCTTAGATCTCTATTTTGCTCCCTGACAGATCAACGGTTTGCCTTTGTTTACTCCGCCTCTCCACTGAACGATCAGTGGGTCACGGTGGCCATCGTGGCTGCCAGACATGCTGATTGGCTCCCGCTGTGTCCAATTACAGCAGGAGCAGTGCTCCTACACCACATGCACAAAATCACATGCAGGTATGTGATTTTGTGCAGACAGGCCGCCCTGCCACAGTGTATATGCGGAAGTGGCTAAAGGTTTTTTCTGTCTTATATCTACTTCTGCTATTGTCTGAGAACCCTTTAGCTTGACTGCCAGTGGAACCCGGCACCACTCTCTTAGAATCCCTGGCAGATATTTAAAGGAAGTGACTTAGGCTATTTTGTGGCCCAACATCTCATCAGGCAGGGGCTGCCAGGATTTTCAGAAAACATCCTCAAAATGTTCTCATAATTTTCTCTAATATACACTTTTTTGGCACCTGGTTCAAATTTCTATTGACTTCAAGAAACTGGTGGCTCATATTTTTTTTGGATGAATCACAACTAATCAAACTTATTAGAAGTTTTCTCTTCTTTAATCCTACCAAAAAGGGTATTACTTAGGATGCCAAAGGTTGTATGCCTGCAGGCCTCAGTAACTAAAATCTGGTCCCGGGCTTTAAAGCTTAAAATTGATAACATTGCTTTATTATAAGTGTCTGAAGAAAGGACTGTTTTTATTGGCCATAGAAAAATATTTTTGCCTTTCAGTATGGCATTCTGACGGCTCAGTCTGATTGCTATGAGCATATCATGACATGACACAAAGCTTACTGATGCAGCCTAGTATGCCTTATTTTTATATGTTGTTCAAGATCATAAGTGTTCTACAGAATTTAGAAAGCTGTTGAGGATTATGCACCCCACTCCATTTTTTTTTTTTTTTACTGGCAAATGTTTTTTTTTTCCTTGTCAAAAGAAGTTTGAGTATACAATATTATAAAGATACATAAAGTAAGTTTACAAGGATCTATAAAGTAAGCTCATTGTTTTACAGTAGGGTTTATATAGGTAAATATCATGAAATTTCAAATATTAAACCTTGGGTTCACGTAAACCTAAATTAAAGATATATATCATTTCCTTAGTTACTTTTGTAGGTATTTAAATGATGTATACCTACTATACATATTGTTTACAGGTAGAGTGTATATAGGTCAAATAAATTCTGATAATGAGCTTTAATCGTAAGGTGGAGAAAAGGAAAGAGAAAGAAGAAAAAGGTTAGAAAGGCAGAGGTATGGTCCACAAGGTTGTCCCGCTCGTCAGTTTATTATTCTTTTTAGTTCTCTTTGAAGCCTTAGAATGGGTGTCTCTGTAAGTCATTTAATCCGTTACCATGGCAACAGGACAGAGTCATTGAAATTTGACAGGAACTGTTGTTTTATCCAAGGATGCCAAAGTTTTTCAAATTTTGGAATTTTATTTTGATCGATGGCTACCATCTTAGCATGGGACATTGTATTATTCATTCTGTGAATTGTTTCTGCTAGTACCAATGTAGGAGATTTCCATGCCTTGGCCACTGTTGTTTTTGCAGCCGTTATTAGTTGGATTATAAGTTTGAATTGAGAGAGTGTTAACCATTCTGGTTTTAGATTAAGTAAAGTTATATATGGATCTGGTTGTATTATTTTTTTAAATATTTTAGATGCAATCACGAAGACTTCCTTCCAGAAGGTTTGGATTACTGGGCACGTCCACCATATGTGTAAATGTGTGCCTATTTCTGGGCATCCTCAAAAACAAAGAGCTGAGGTATTAGGTGAATATTTTGCCACACTAGCAGGTACAAGGTACCAGCGAGTTAGGACTTTATAATTTGTCTCCATTGCTAAGATGTTGGGTGCAGATGACTTAGATGTGAGCCATATGTTAGACCAGTCTGTGTCTTCTAAAGTTCGTCCCAGGTCCTCCTCCCACCTCTGAACGTAAGAGGGTCTATTAAGATTTACTACTCCATATAATTGATTATAAAGTGATGAAATTGTACCTTTAGCAAATAGATCTTTTGTACAGATTGATTCAAAAATGGATAATTGGGATAATGGTGTATCCCCCTTTAGGAATGGTGTATAGAAATTTTTGATTTGGAGATATCTAAATATCTCAGAGTTTGGTAGATCATATTTTTCTCTAAGCGATGGGAATGAAAGGAATGATTTAGATGCTATGAAGTCATTTAGTGTCTGAATGCCTGATGTTGTCCAAGCTTTAAAAGAATTTGGGTAGATCCATGCCGGATAAAAGGCCGGATTTCTGATAAAAGAAAGGAGAGGATTGTGTGGAGATTGTAACTGATATTTGGTTTTTAGTTTATCCCAGAGAGATAAGAAGTGTTTAGTTATGGGATTATGAATTTTAAAGCGGTCTTTAGGATCAAGCCATAACAAGTTTGATATTAATAGAGGGTCATTTTCTGAAGCCTCTATAAATACCCATAATGGGATTTCCTGTTTTGCATGGTATTTGGACAGACTGGCCAAATGTGCTGCTCTGTAGTAGTTAGTAAAATTAGGGTATCCCAGGCCTCCTTTATTTTTGGGAAGATGTAGTGTGTGTATAGGTATACGTGGTTTAGAAGAGCCCCATATAAACGAAGTTGCTCTTTTTTGTACTATTCTCAAAAAATAGGAAGGAATTGGAATAGGGAGGACTCTGAATAGATAAAGCAATTTGGGTAGAATAGTCATTTTGATTGCATTAATCTTCCCTATCCAGGATAAAGGAAGTTGCGACCATTGTTTTATTAGATTTGTGATCTGTCTTAATACAGGAGGATAATTGGTTGAGAATAAGTCAGAATGAGATGCTGTTAAATGAATTCCAAGATATGGGATTGATTTTTCTGCCCATGTGAATGGGAGTGCAGCCCTAGCCGGGATCAATTCCATGTTTGTGAGCGAAATATTAAGCACTAGGCATTTCTTAGGATTAATCATAAGGCCAGATAGGGCTGCAAATCCATCAAGAGCTGGTATTAAGTTAGGACCAGAGACCTGTGGTGATGATAGAAAAAAGTAATATATCGTCTGCAAATATACATAATTTGTGTGTAATACCTCCTACTTCAATGCCAGTTATAGTTTGGTTTGTTCTGATGTATTGGGCCATGAGTTCGAGTATAAGGGCAAATAATAAGGGAGATAATGGGCAACCCTGTCGGGTACCTCTTTCGATATTAAAGGCATCAGATTTGTATCCAGCATATTTTATATAGGCTTTGGGTTTATTATATAATGCTTTGATCCATGTTAAAAAGTGGGGTCCAAAACCTCATTTTTGTAATGAATATTGCATATATTGCCAGGATACTGTGTCAAATGCCCTCTTAATATCGAGAGATAGAAAACATAAAGGGATTTTCCGTTTTTTAGCAATATGTGCCAATAACACTGCCCTGCGTATATTATCGCCTGCCTGTCTATTTGGCATGAAGCCTACTTGATCTCTATGTATTAATTTTTGCTATAATGCTATTGAGGCGTTTTGCTATTATTTTTGCTAATAATTTAATATCAAGGTTTAACAGAGAGATAGGCTGATAATTCACACAGGAAGTATCATCAGAAAGGGGTTTTGGGATCATACAAACAATTGCCATTAGTGTTTCTTGCCGAAAAGAATGTCCTTCTAGAAGTTTGTTAAAAGTTTCAGTGAGAATGGGAGAGAGTATTTCTGAGAATGTTTTATAGTATAAATCCGAGTAGCCGTCTGGGCCTGGTCTTTTGTTAAGTTTTAGGTCTTTTATGGCGTTAGCAACTTCATCTATAGTTATAGGCTCATCCAAACTGCTTTTTTGATTCTGAGACAACTCAGGTAAGGTTATTTTTGAGAAGAAAGATTCAGCCTCTGTAGGATTAAATTCATTGTTTGTCTTGTATAAAGTTGCGAGATGTGAGTGAAATTTATGGACTATTTTAACTGGATTACAAGTATAAAAATTTTTTGATAATTTCAAACGTATTGGTTTGAAAGATTTGTTAGTTGAATTTAATGCCTGAGCCAAATATGTACCTGGTTTGTTTGTATTCATGTAGAAATTGTGTTTGGAGCGTTTGAGGGATTTATCAACTGACTCAGTGAGAAATGGATCGTATTCCAATCTAGATTTTTCCAGATGAGATTTTGTACTCTGAGATGGATTTTCTTGGAATGATATGTAGGCTGCATTAAAATTGAGTTCTAGTTATTTTGCTAGATTTTTGCGTTCCCGTTTAAATAGTGCCATTTGTCTTTGTATTGTACCACGCAAGACAGGCTTATGAGCTTCCCACAGTGTTATTGGGGAAATGTCTGTTGTATTATTAATTGATATGTATTCCTTTAAAGCTTGTTCAATGGCCATCTGATGTAGTGGGTGTTTGAGCATTATGTCCGGTAAGTACCACGTTGGGTCATGCGCTTTTGGTATGGCTGAGGCTATAGTAGTGTATACTGCATTATGGTCAGACCACGGAATCGGAATTATATCTGATGCAATAATTTCTGGTATCATTCCTATTGTTAGAAAAATATGATCTATTCTGGTGAAGGTTTGATGAGGGTGCAAGAAATAAGTGAATTTCTTTTTCATTGGGTTACTTTCTCTCCACGAATCTACCAGATTGTATTTGGAAAGAAGTTGAGAAAAAGGTAATCTAGAGGTTATTTTGGATGGTGTAAAAGGTGATTTATCTAGAAATGGGAGGAGGACCTGGTTCGAATCCCCTCACATTATCACTGTTCCTATTTTGTGTGTATTAATCACTTGTAATATATGTGAGAGGAATGGTGTAGGTTGTTTGTTAGGAGCGTAGTAGGAAATCACCGTGATTGCTGTATCCATTATATAACCCATGAGTATCAGGTATCTACCTTCTGGGTCTTTAATTTCTGATGATAAGGTGAATGGTGTGGATCGGTGAAATGCAATTAGAGTACCCCTTTGTTTGGTACAGGCAGAAGCCGTGTAAATTTGTTGATAAAAAAGGAGAAATATATTTTGGAGTAGAATCTTTGGTGAAGTGTGTTTCTTGGAGGCATACTATGTGAGCCTTCTTGTTATGGAAAGTACGGAAGGCTTTGGTCCTTTTTTGAGGGACATTTATTCCCTGAACATTCAGGGAAAGTATATTCAGTGGTGCCATGGCAACAGATCAATTAGTTTTGACTTACTTTTTGTTATGCAGAGCTGACTGCGCAGATCAACCTGTGTGGACTGAAGAGATGAAAAGATAGAAAAGAAACCAGTGAATTCTGGAGTAAAGAGTAAACAAAAAACATATGAGATTAGATGATACATTGTATAAATTATTTTTTGCAAGTAATCACAATTTACCCGTGAAAGAGAATAAATATCTCTCTCAGGGGAATAAGTGCCTTCGTCACACTCCCACATAATATGGTTGGGAGAATGAGGAGGGCTAATGGGGGTACACGGATCTTCCGCTTACAGGAGAGAAGTGCTATGTCAAAAGACATCAAAATGATGATTCATTAATTGGAGTGCAGAATATAGTTTTTGTTGAAATTATTTATTCCAGGGTGGTTGTATATGGTTAGTCTTGCCCTAGGCTAAATAATTCAGTTAGAAAGGTACTGTTAATAACTTTGGTATTGATGAAGATAGTTTGAATTATTTTGGGATTTTAACCCTTTTAGAGTAAACAATTACATATTTTATTCATATGTAACTGTTTAGATATGTTAACTCATAAAATTGAGGTTGTATTGCTTCAGATTAGAATAAACAAAACATAGTTCTAGGAACTAGTTAGGTAATAATATATTTGTTTTAAGAAAAGAAAGAAAAAGCTTCCATTACGTCTGGATTATTGAACATATTTGTCCTAAAAAGTAATAAATCTATTGTTATTACCTGAAAATATATAACTGAACAAGAATTTCCTTATTTCACTTATATATTCTAAGGCTATATGAATCAGAAGTAATAAGAAATATAACTGGAATGTAACATGATCCCACACAGTGTGTGACTATCAGAATGCAGTTACATTCAGTTATAAATACAGTTTTTTTTATAGAGAACCATCTCTTAGTATAATAAATGAAGAGATATCAGGAAGTAGGATGTCAGTCCATTGAATCTTCTTGGTCCATGGATGATGTGGCATAACGGCCTCTTTTGTGAGAATGACGATTCCCATTTTGTTCTGAAATTTTCTGGGTGCTGCCTGAAGGTGAAGATGATGCCATTCTTCTGCGTGTGGGAGAGTTGCTGCTTGTGGGTTCTGTCAGATTTAATTTTAAAAGGGTTTGTTGTAGTTCATAAGTTCCTTTTTTTCTCTTGCAGCAATTAGTATTTGTTCTTTCATTCTGTAATAATGAAATTTTGTGATTATATCACGTGGGGGTCCATCTTTCTTTTTGGCTGTGAGGGCTCTGTGTACTCTGTCCAGTTCTAAATGTTCAATAGGGATATCTGGCTTTAGTTCTTGTAATAGAGCAGTAATAGTAGATTGCAGGTCTGTCACAGTTTCAGGTATTCCCCTTATGCGCAAGTTTGAACGTCTGGCTCTATTTTCCTAATCTTCAAGCTTAGTTTGAAGTATTAAATTCTCTTCTTTTAATTGTTCCAATTCTGTTATATTTTCTTGGGTTGTAATTTCAATTTCATCCATTTTTATTTCTAAGGCTGCGGTGCGGTTTCCCAGCTCTCTTATTTCTTTGGTTAGGCTGTTTGTTATTTGGTCTGAGGTTTGTTTTAAAGCCTTGTGAAGTATCTTTTCAAATTTTAATAATATTACTGGGGATGCTGAGGAGGCTTGTGGAGAAGTTTGTGAGAGGATTTGTTCTGGATCTGACTCAAATGGAGAGTCTTGCTGTGACATTTTCTGTCTGTGAGAGTGCCCTGAAGCTGTATATTGTGAGGTGACTGGAACTGCTTTAGTTGCAGTGAGTGCCTGTGAGCTCTTTGTGAGGTGATTTTTATTTCTGCCACGGCTTCCTCCCAGTACCATATTTCCTGCCCAAAGTTTCACAGTTTGTTCCCTGGGGCAAAAAGGTTCAAATGGATACCTTTTGAGCCTGCAGGCTTCGCTTTGTCCTTCTCTTCTCTCCTCAGCGGTGCGGAGCTCTAACAATGCATGTCTGCTCCGCTCCTTGACAACCAGCTCATACTGTGCCTTGATTGGGCAAAGCAGCACACAGTGCATTGCAGGGGGTTCAGGGGGGGGGGGCGTACAACCACTGAGCACCCTGCAAATTTGGGTGTTGGACAAACGGGGAGAACAGCCAATGTTCAGCCCGCATTCATGCTTTGGCAAAACCATTTGCCTAACACTAATGGCCAGGCTGGATCTAATCCACCAGAAGTGCAGTCCACATATGAGACTATAAATATAATCTTTTATTGCAAGAATTTATAGAAAATGCTATCCTCTTAATCAACGACACATAAATTATTATTGCAAATGATCTTTTACCAGTAGATGTTCCCTTTTTAAAAAGAAATAGTAATTAGCAATGATTTTACTGTCTGGAAAACTTGATTAGATTAAAAACATTGACTCTAAATCTGTTAACTGGAAGAATCTGTTGATTCAGATAAACATTATTGTGTTTACCACTTTTCCCCAGTAGACAAAAGTACAGAGCAAATTAACTTATAACAAAATCAAAATCTTGTTGCTCATTCTTGATGTTCTGAAAATAGACAGTTATCAAATGCTCAGTATGTCGAGCACACAAATTTACGGACTGCTGCACGCCGATATACGTCCTAACTTTAAAGAGGAATATTGTTGTTATGGCAGGAGCTAGCTGCCATAACCCTGGTATCCTCTTCTTCGGTCGGCATTCCGATAAGAGTGGTTTCTGCGTCGGATTCGCCACAAGATCACTTTTATCAGCGGCGGGAGAGGGCCGATAATTGGAAAAAAAGTGATATTTTTTTTTTTAACGAACAGTGTAAAAATAAAAAATAAAAGGTAAAATAAATAAGACATTTTTTTTTTTTAACACGCCCATCCTGCCGAGCTTGCTTGCAGAAGCGAACGTATATGTGAGTAGCGCCCGCATATGAAAACGATGTTCAAACAACACATGTGAGGTAGAGTGAGCGCAATAATTCTAGCCCTAGACCTCCTCTGTAACTCAAAACATGCAACCTGTAGAATTTTTTAAATGTCGCCTATGGAGATTTTTAAGGGTAAAAGATAGTCACCATTCCACGAGCGGGCGCAATTTTGAAGCGTGACATATTGGGTATTAATTTACTCAGCGTAATATTATTCTTCACAATATAAAAAAATTGGGCTAACTTTCCTGTTGTCTTATTTTTTAATTCAAAAAAGTGTATTTTTTCCAAAAAAGTGCTCTTGTAAGACCGTTGTGCAAATACGGTGTGACAGAAAGTATTGCAACGACCACCATTTTATTTTCTAGGGTATATAAAAATGTATAATGTTTGGGGATTCTAAGTAATTTTCTAGCAAAAAATAATGTTTTTAACTTGTAAACGACAAATCTCAAAAAGAGGCTCGGTCCTTAAGTGGTTAAGCGCCATTCAGCTGGTAATTCTCTTCAGTCTGAAAGGAGTCCTTCTCTGAGTCTATAACTGAGCAACTCAAGCCATGTTTTTTTCCATTTTAAGTAATCCAATAGGAAGGGCTGCTGAAGAGTTTGTCATAGACCCAAACACAGGACCTTGCATGTGCAGTCTACCCACCCTAGGACAGTCCTGGGCATGCATGTACAATGGCTTATAACTACAATGCACACATGACTTTTAATAAAAGGGAAAGGGAGGGTAAGGGGAGTTGTGGTTAAAGGGAGGGGAGGGGAAGGGGGCGGGGGGGAAAGAAAAGGGGGGAAGGGGTGAGGGGGGAGAGGGAAGGTGTTGGGTAGGAGGGGAAGGATAAGGGATAGAGGAATGGGAAGGGGAAAGGGAAATGTCAATCCAATAAAAAGACTAACCCACCCGATAGATAGCATGTAAGTAGGATGGCACCCCGGGATCAAAGGTAGAACTCAAAACACAGCCGTGTTCCAAGGATAAAGGCAGGTGAACTTGTTTGTAAAAAGCGATGTTCAGTGGTCAGATGTGGCCAGTAACAGTTCCCCTAAAGCCGTTGGGCTAAAGAAACAGGTGCAATAAGTACATGTAAAGATATGAGCCGTTAGTTCACATCATAAATAATGACCACAAAACGTGACAATAACAGCAAGTGCTAAGCAGCTTCCTGTCATGAAAAACACAGGTAGCGCTGGCAATAGCTGAGCAGGTCATTCTTATTTTTAGATGCCTGTATTAGAGCCTGTAATCTTTTGATTTCAGTTATTGCACCTTTTAGTGCTTCCCGTGTTACTACCTAGATTGAGGCAACGTCTTCTCTCTCTTTCTCCCCCCATCCCCTACCCCCCTTTTCTTCAGCCCTTGCCCCCCTTCCCTTCCCCTCCCCTCCCTTTCCACTCCCCTTTCCTTCCTCCCCTTCCCCTCCCTTTCCCTTCCCCCTTTCCCTCCCCTTCCTTTCCCCTCTCTTTCCCCCCTCCCCCCCACCTCCCCTCCCATTTCCCTCCCTCTCCCTCCCTCTCCCCCCTTTTACTGCCTCCCGTGTTCGCGGTGGGTGGATTACCTATTTAGGGTGCCTCAAATTGTGCCGTCTGGTGCCCTCTTCGGGCTTCCACTGGTAAGCTATGCTTGACTATAACACACCAAAATGATCTTATTTACTGTATCTAGGTAAAATTGTACTCTTTGTCCTTTCTACTGTTCTCATTTTCTGTGATTACATAATTATGAGACTGTATTTCTCTATAGATGTTTATGGTCGATTCCTCCTGAAGAAGCGACTTGCGTTACAAAACATGTAGAGGATTACGTCTGGACCTACATCTTTTTTTTTTATTTAAATCTTTTTCTTTATTGAATACCATAGAGAGAACAGCATACAAAACACGCTGTATTATAGTACAAATATCAAAGGCTAAAAATACAATAGAAAAAAAAAACCCCAAAAAGAAACAGAGAAGAAAAAAAAAAAAAGAATACAAGGAAAACAACCTTATAACAATTAGCACTACAATATGCAATAGTGAAAATAAACAATTAAAGCGCAGAAGAGAAGAGAGGAAAATACAGTGCGTTGCTTTTTCCCCCCATTTTTCTTCCCTACCCTTCCCACCCTTACTTATACCCCTCCCGGCCCTTCCTCCCCCCATTCCCTTCCCCCTCCCTCCCCCCCAATGAACAACATCGCACTCAACTTGCTAGCGCTGGGACTCACAGTATTCTGCGACAACCTGTATCGTAGTAAGACTTACTTTTTCTCCCAAATCTAGCCAGCTTCTCCCCCCCCAGGGGAATATCCTGGATTCTACGGTTAATTACAAAGAAGGTGACGTATGCTTAGCCCCTGGAACCAGGGCCTCCATATCTTAATGAATTTATTGTAACTTCCTTTCTTAGTATATACAGTCTTTTCTGTCCAGACCAAGGAATCCATTGTCCTAAGCCAATCCCCTAGAGTTGGTGGAGTTGCTGAGAGCCAGGATTGTGCTATCAATTTTCTCGCCTGGTATAGACACCTTATTATAGCAGTAGTCATATTGGGGTTCCCCATGTTACCTCTTACCAACCCTAAGATACACACCTTAGCGTCCAGATCTAGTTTAACTTTAAACCTATGGTTTATTGTTCTAACCACTTCCGGCCAGTATCTTACTAGTTTTGGACACCTCCATACCAGGTGTATGAGATCTCCTGTATTTAAACACCTAGGGCACTTGTCGTCTGGTCTGCGACCAAACCTATACAACCTCCTGGGGGTATAGTATGCTCTATGCAGAAGGAAGAGGTGCGAGGCTTTCTGCGACGGAGAGACGGACACCATCGGCCCCAATTCCAGTATCCTTTTCCACTGGGTGTCCGTCAACTCCCCCACATCCGCCTCCCACCTCTCCCTAGGGCCGTTGCTCGCTGGACTGCCATTTTATCCATTAACTGCGCATACATATCCGCGATCAGTCCTTTAGTATTTGTTGTTTTGACTATTTTATTAAGGAGTGGTGCTTTACACCACTCCATAGGGCAGGTCCTGAATTGAGTGCTTAGTGCATGCCTGATCTGCAGATAGCTGTAAAATGTATTGTACGGTACTCCATATTCTAATCTCAACTCCATAAAGGATTTTAAGTTATTATCTCTATACAGATGAGTCAGTCTGTGTATTCCATGGCGTTCCCAGACGAGGTTCCTTTCTATAGACAGTAACTCCCGCAGGGATTTATTAAACCAAATAGGTGAGAATTCGGTGATGCCCCTATACCCCATGGTTTTCTTAACTGTCCGCCAAATTTTGGTTACTAATTTATATGTTGGCAACTTACTCTGAATGCGAACCCACTTCTAGTGCTTCCGCCAAGAACTTATGTGGATTACCTTCTAACATTATTTTATTGCTGGTGCGTGTATCGCCCGGTGGTTCGCACCCCCCAATGTGTTGTAGTTGGGTGAGGGATTGCCAGTCCTCCTTCCCAAGTGGGTCGCTGCAAAGCCTGTAGACTGATCCTGGGCTGGCCCTTTTTCCAAATTAGCTCCCTGAATAACAAATTTATTTTCAGGAACCATTTTCTCCCGATCCATACCGGGGAGTTGTGGAGAATATATAGCAACTGTGGCAACCATATCATTATAATCAAATTCGAACGACCCGCCAGGGATAGGAGAAGCCGTCACCAGATGTCGCATTTTTTTTTAATTTTACAAGCAAGGGGGCCAAGTTGTCTCGGATGTAATGGTTGGGATCTTTAGTCATTACTATCCCCAGATACCTTAACTTATATGTTATATTTAACCCCGGAATACCAACAGGGGTGGTACTAGTAGCTGAGTCAAGCTGTAAAAGCAATGATTTCTCCCAATTAATTACAAGGCCCGAGATCCTCCCAAATCCTTCTACCAGCTGCATCGTTTTTTCAAAGATGGTCCTGTGTCTCCCAGAAAAACCAAAACGTCGTCTGCGTAAAGCGCAATTCTTTCCTCTCCGCCTTTCCTCCTAAAGCCCCGCAGCCCCATTGACCTTCTTATAACTTCCGCCAGTGGCTCCATTGCTAGAGCAAATAGGAGGGGTGATAGTGGACACCCCTGCCTTGTGCCCCTTTCAAGCGTTAAACTATCTGAATACTCATTATTAACCTTTAGCTTAGCTGTTGGGTAGCTATACAAGATTTTCACCCAGTTAATAAATGAAGGGCCAAACCCAAATCTCTCCATTATCCCCCAGAGATATCCCAATTCCAGGCTGTCAAATTCCTTGGCTATATCCAGGGACATGACAGCTCTGTGGTCCTTACCCTCCACTGGGGTCTGGAAATTCAGGTATGCCCTTCGGATGTTTACGCTAGTAGACCTATGGGGGATGAACCCTGCCTGGTCTGGATGTACCAGGTTGGTGATGCATTTACTTAAAGCGGTTGTATACCCGCGTTTGTTTTTTTTTTTTCCTATACCTGCAAGGGAAAAGGCATAATGAGCTAGTATGCACCGCATACTAGCTCATTATGATATACTTACCTTAGAACGAGGCGCCGGCATCTCATCCTGTCCACACCGAGGGAGCTGACATCTCCCCTCGGCGTGTCTTCCGGGTATCGCGGCTCCGGCACTGTGAGTGGCCGGAGCCGCGATGTCGTCACTCCTGCGCATGCGCGCAGGAGACTTCTGCCCGGCAAGCTCCGGAGTTTGCCGGGCTGTCAGCCGAGAATCCCCTGTGCGCATGCGCCGCTGGAGTCAGCGGCTCATTGCGAGGGGAATATCTCCTAAACCGTATAGGTTTAGGAGATATTTTTTTTACCTACAGGTAAGCCTTATTATAGGCTTACCTGTAGGTAAAAGTTAACAAAAAGGGTATACAACCACTTTAACCTGGTTGCTAGCACCTTTGCTAGGATTTTAATGTCCAAGCAAAGTAGCGAAATCGGCCTGTATGAGGATACATCTAGTTGATCCTTCCCTTCCTTTTGTATAAATATAATATTAGATTCTGTCATTGAGGCAGGTAATCCCCGTCTATAGCTGCCTCCTCTAGTGTCCTCAAAAGGGTGGGGAGCAAAACCTCCCCATAATATTCATATATCTCCAGGGGAAGTCCATCTGGACCTGGGGACTTACATCTTTACTCCCCATATACCAGTGGGGTTTATCTGTTCTCTTTTGAACCAACTGTAACTGTATGCAATAACTATTTTACGTATTGTTGTACTTAATGTTTTTTTTATCTATGTTCTTTTTTCAATAAATTTTTACTTTTTATATTTACCTGGTCTAAATCCCTGGGTACCAAGATAGTCCACAACAATTCTTGTTGTCGTGGGGCAATATTTTGGAATAGCCCCTGACACACCTTTTTCCACTATCCTAATTTCAAGGATGATGGTACCCGCCCCTATCTCTTTTTTTACTACCAAGATTAAGGCAACATCCTATATCTCCATATAAGCACAACATTAGATTTAAAAATATATATATTTCTGAGGGCGGAGCTAGCAGCGGACATGTGAGCAGCTTTTCACAGGACGTAACATACTGCCTAAATCCTGAGTGTCAGAGACACAGATCCTTTACAATACCGGCACCCCCTTACTCACCGGACCCTACAGATCTTCAGGGTATGGTTAAATACGGACCGGCATCCATGGAACTGGCCGCGGAGCGTCTGTCCCGCTATGCCTGGGTAAGCCAAGATGGTGGCGCGCACGAGGCAGCAGAACAAGGCCCCAGCAGAACACAGCGGAGCTGACAGAACATACCCACAGCCTGGGAAGGTAAGCCCGCTGCCCCGCAGATCTCCGGGTAGAAAAAGAGGCTTATCCCTGGATAGACTCGCCTGTGATGGTATAAAAGATACGGAGTCAGCAGATGGTGCAGAGGAACCCTCTTTAAAGCAAATTATGGAGGCCATTTACACCTGCCAAACTACTTTGAGCACATTGTTGGGATGAGGGCAGAAATGTCCTTTCTGAAGCAGGATGTGCAGACCATTAGAGAGAGGGCCTCGGAAGCTGAGCAAAGAATTAGTGACATGGAGGATGTGGTGCGTCCTATGGAGGATAAGGTACAATGTCTACATAGAGAAATAAATGCCCACACAGATAAGCTGAGAGACATGGAAGACAGACAAAGGAGGAACAATGTCCGTTTTGTAGGTTTCCCTGAAAAAGCTGAGGGAACGCAACCGGAGGATTTTTTAGAACTTTGGCTTAAAGATAATATGGCTGACACTACTTTCTTCCACTTATTCGCCAAAGAAAGGGCACACAGGATCCCTTCTAAACCTCCTCCTCCTGGAGCACATCCGTGCCCTATGATTGCACGCATTTTACACTTCAGGGATCGTGAAAGCATACTTAGAGCAGCACGCACTGGAGGTGAATTGCAGTATAATGGGAACTGCATATCCATCTATCCTGACTTTTCTGCGGCCACGCAGAAACAGAGAGCCAGCTTCATCCATGTTAAAAAGAGACTCTGAGACTTACAACTCTCTTACAGCATGCTGTACCCGGCGAAACTAAGAGTGGTGGATGGGGGAAAGGTGTCGTTCTTTAATAATCCCACGGAGGCCTCAAGATGGCTGGATACCAGAGGGCGTCGCAGCCCAAATGATCACCGGTAACTGTATAAGGAGATAATTGCTGAATACACATGATGTTTGTTATAGAGCACCCTATACCAGTGTGTAGGGGTGACCATGCTCATGATACTTTCTGACATCACGATGCTATGGCACAATGTCCCGCCTGGATCGACATACAGTATATATCAACACTTACCTGGACTGTTCCTGATATAGGAGAGAGAGGGAGGAGATAGGGACTACTGGAGAATTTTTTTTATTTTTTAAGAGGGAATATTTTTTGTTCCTCCATTGAGTAGTTTTTTTTTTTTTTTTAACTGTCTCAGGGTTTTTTTAAGTTGGTTGATTTTACGCTTTATATGACACATCATATATGAGTATGTGGTGTTTCTGTTCTTCTTAGAGAACCGTGACCCCCTGAGGTCACTTTAATTCTTCTGCCTTTTTGTTATGGGAGTCAGGCACACAACAAGTTGTGTGCAGGGAGGGGGGGACGGGGTTCATGTTACTGTTCAATGTTGGTTTGTGCTGTGTGTGTGTGTGCTGCTGGTGTGCTTTGTTCTCTCCCCACAGGAGATCTGTCCATTCAGAATGGGACTTGCAAGCTAATATTTCCGGGTACTCTACAATTGTTTTTTCTACAGGTAAATGGAGGGTAAGATAACGCTGTTGTCATGGAATGTGCGTGGTATGAACTCCAAGATTAAGAGATCTCTCATCTTTGACTTCATAAAATGATACAAACCTCATATCATACTATTGCAAGAAACACACTTGCAGGGATCTAAGGTTATGGCACTAAAAAAAGCTAATGTGATGAGAGTACTGCATGCCGAATACTCAACGTATTCTAGGGGTGTAGCTATTCTAGTCACAAAAAAAGCAGCGGCGCACATATTGCAAGTCAAACTAGATCCGAATGGCAGATATGCTATCTTGGTTTGTTGAATGTATAATGTGTCTTTGAAGTTGGTATGTGTCTATATTCCACCCCCATTCTCCTTCCCAATACTAGATAATATTATTAAGGAGGCTATACTGATTGCTCAAGGCCCATTACTACTTTTAGGAGATTTTAACGCAGTGTCAGATGGAGATCTAGACAGACATGGGACTGTTTCTGAATCCCGACATAATTTATCCTCATGGTTGGAGAGTTATGCACTCACTGACGTTTGGAGAAAGAGGAACCCTGGTGTCAGGGAGTACTCATGTCATTCTGAGACCCATAAGACACTCTCTAGAATAGACTTGGCACTGTCATCTATGGATGGCCTTCCTTACATAACCGCTGTCAGACATCTCCCTAGAGCTATATCAGACCATTCCCCTTTGGAGGTTACGTTGGATCTGAACGCTCCACAGGGAAGGAGACAATGGCGGATGAATACAAAATGGCTCCAGGAAGACTATATTACTATAAAATGCAAAGAGAGCATTGGTCACTATTGGAAAAAGAATGGGAAGGAAATAACATTGGCTAATCTGTGGGATGCCTTTAAGGCAACTATGAGAGGGGTATTTGCCTCGGAAACGAGAAAAGTTTCACCAAAGCACTCAATTCCGATATAAAAGATGCAGAGATTAAGGCCTCGGAAGCTGAAAGGGAATATATTCATGATTCATCTCCAGGTAGATACCAATTTTGGCAGGACAAAATATGACAATATAACTTACTTCTAACTGAGCACACTGTTAAAACACAATTACGTCAGTCTAGATCTTTTTTTGAGTTTGGCGATAAGAGTGGACGCCTCTTATCTTTTCTGGCAAGCCCGCTTTATGCCCCGGTTTCCATAGGGAAGATTAGAAAACTAAATGGCGAGGTGGTTGAGGAACCCCAAGAGATTCTAAATGCCTTTCTAAACTTTTACGAAACTCTTTACCAGATGCAAACCCAAGACACTAATCAGGAATTGGCGCTATATATTGAGAATTTAACTCTCCCATCCCTAACTCAGGAAGATAGAGAACTTTTGGAGCAGCCGATATCACTGGAGGAGATTAGTGGCGCAATCTACTCCTTCAAGTCGGGCAAATCACCTGGCTTGAATGGGTTTCCGGCTGAATGGTACCAGTTGCATAAAGAGCAGATGGTGCCAACACTATAAAAAGTTTTTATAGCTGCAGAAAGAGAAGGCATACTACCGGAGTCTATACGGGAAGCTTTAATTGTAGTGCTACCCAAACCGGGGAAGGATCTGCAGGAATGTGAGTCATACAGGCCAATATCTTTGATAAATTCTGACGTCAAGATACTGGCCAAAATCTTGGCCGGTAGATTGACGTCGGTGATCCTTAAACTAAATAATTCAGATCAAACTGGATTTATACCTGGCCATTCTACTCAAATGAATTTACGTAGACTGTATGTTAATCTTCAGACCCATCATCTTAATAAAGGTAAAAGAGTTGTAGCGTCCTTAGACACCAAAAAGGCGTTCGATTCCGTTGAATGGAATTATTTATTTTCTCTTCTAGGTAAACTGGGTTTTGGACCAAAATTTATCTCATGGATCAGACTTTTATATAATGATCCTCGAGCAAGTATTAGAGTAAATGGTTCTGTTTCTGCTTCTTTCAAGACTCATAGGGGAACGAGATAGGGTTGCCCCCTGTCTCCTCTCTTATTTGCTTTGGCCATAGAGCCACTGGCTGCTAAACTTAGAACTAATGACATTTTACAGGGGTTTCTGGTCGGAGACCTGGAAGAGCGTGTGTCGCTATACGCAGACGACATGCTCCTATATTTGAGAGACTCAGACAAGTCGCCGGCCATGGCAGTTTCATTGATTCAGGAGTTCGGAGATTTCTCTGGCTTCCGAATCAATTGTACCAAGTCAGTCCTCTTTCCGCTGGATCCACAGCCAGACTTAATACTTCCAGCCCAGTGCCCTCTGGCCATTGTAGAGAAGTTTAAATACCTGGGAATAATGGTCCAATTACCAGTAGATTTATTCATGGAGGCCAATCTGTGGCCTATAATCAGAACGTATAGTGAAAAAATACAGCAATGGAAGGATCTTCCGCTTACACTCTATGGCAGGGCCAATCTATTTAAAATGGTCCTCCTTTCGAAATTTTTGTACGTTCTTTCTAATGCACTAATATATATCCCGGAAAAAATATTCAAACATATAAATTCCCTATTGACATCTTTTTTATGGGGCAATAAGGCTGCTAGGGTCTCTCTTGAAGTGTTACAGCTACCAGTTCAGAGAGGTGGTTTGGCAATACCTTACCTACGATTGTACTATTTAGCATCTCAATTGGTATTTATCCATTGGAGAATGTTCCCACAATTAAAGAATGCTGCGGTTGCAGTTGAAGCAGCAGCAGTGACTTCATATGAAACCTTACTGAATTTCTTTTTTAGGGGAGAAGTCCCCACTGAAGGGGGCAAAGAGATACTCAAATCTGCTAAAAGGATATTGGGGATCTGTATAAAACATATAATAGATAATCTCCTTCACTTATCCCCTAATGCCCCGCTATGGTTCAACCCTAACCTGAAAGAATTTTTCAATTTGGAAGATGGATTTAGATGGGCTAAGTATGGGCTCACATACTTACATCAACTGTATATTTGAGAAGAGAATTGAATATCCCGGAGGCATGGGAATACCAATATACCAGATTGAGACATGCTGCCTATGCTCAGTTTGGTGTTGGGCCGGTGCCACTGGAGAACTCTAAGATAGAAAGACTACTTGCTAATCCAGATCATACTAAACGAATATCTACATATTACAATACACTAGCAGAAAGGGAAAAAATCCTAGAGAAAGTAAACTTAAAGAAAAATGGGTGGAGATCATTCCAGAAATTACAGATGGTCAATGGGAGGGAGTTCTTGCATCATACTTACCTACGGTTATTTCTGCCAGAGACAAATTAATACAGCTTAGGTACTTGCATCAAATGTATTATACCCCTTTGAGGCTCTATAAAATGGGACGAAAGGAGGACCCCATTTGTCATAAATGTTTGAGGGCAGAAGGATCTTTTATACATATGGTATGGGAGTGTGACAGAGTGAGGCCATTATGGTCCCAGGTGACCCAATTTATTGCTGACACTTTAGATATACCAAACATCTGTAGCCCATTGCTGGGCCTCCTAGGGATAATAGATGATGAAGTTATGAGCAATAACATGAGTACACTATTAAGATTACTGTTTTACTATGTAAGGAAACGAATTGCACTTCACTGGATCAGAAGAGACTATCTTACATTGAATGCCTGGAAAGGTTTGGTTAATGCCAATATCACAATTAGGGATGAGCCGAACACCCCCCGGTTCGGTTCGCACCAGAACCCGCGAACGGACCGAAAGTTTGCACGAACATTAGAACCCCATTGACGTCTATGGGACTCGAACGTTCGAAATCAAAAGTGCTCATTTTAAAGGATAATTTGCATGGTATTGTCCTAAAAAGGGTTTGGGGACCCGGGTCCTACCCCAGGGGACATGTATCAATGCAAAAAAAACTTTTAAAAACGGCCGTTTTTTCGGGAGCAGTGATTTTAAATGATGCTTAAAGTAAAAAAAAAAAAGTGAAATATTCCTTTAAATATCGTACCTGGGGGGTGTCTATAGTATGCCTGTAAAGTGACGCGTGTTTCCCATGTTTAGAACAGTCCCTGCACCAAATGTCATTTTTAAAGGAAAAAATCTCATTTAAAACTGCTTGCGGGTTTAATGTCATGTCGGGTCATGGCAATATGGATGAAAATCAGTGAGACAAACGGCATGGGTACCCCCCAGTCCATTACCAGGCCCTTTGGGTCTTGTATGGATATTAAGGGGAACCCCGCACCCAAATTAAAATAAGGAAAGGTGTGGGGCCACCAGGCCCTATATACTCTGAACAGCAGTATACAGGCGGTGCAAACAAGACAGGGACTGTAGGTTTGTTGTTAAGTAGAATCTCTTTGTAATTTTGAACATTTTTAACGTGTTTAGCTCCAGCCAAAAAATCTTTTTTAAGCTTTTTGGAAAACATAGGGAAGGGTTATCACCCCTGTGACATTTGTTTTGCTGTCTTTCCTCCTCTGCAGAAGATTTCACCTCACTTTTTTGTCCCAATGAAAAATGTTTTTTGAAAATTTGGGTTTTTTTGTGGAACAAGGATTGGAAAGCATCAGTGGAAAGGAGAAATTGTTTTCCCATATTAACTCTTACAGGAGAGAATTTCCCTTCCTAGGGGTAGATTTCATCTCACTTCCTGTTGTCTCCTTCCGTTTGCAAGTAGGAGTCGTTTGTAAGTTAGATGTTTGAAAGTAGGGTCCTGCCCTATATACTCAGCAGAAATTTGGGCCTTAGGTGTTGCTGTGGCCACAACACTGTAAGCCCTCACAGGGCCCTGCTGTGAAATATTAGATCAAGAATTGTAATTACATGCCCCTGTTGAACAGGAGCTGAAAAATTAGGCCTTAGGCACTGGTGCTGGTGCCACAACACTGCAACCCCTCACAGACACTCTAGTTGGAATGCAGGAACGAGCCCTGCTGCAAAGTATTACATCAAAAATTGTAATTACACGCCCCTGTTAAACAGGGGCTGAAAAATTGTGCCTTAGGCACTGGTGGTGGCGCCCAAAACCAAAAATGTTCTTACAAGCTATCAGCGTGATGATTGAGGAGGAAGAGGATAATTACTCAGGGATAGTCACTCAGCATCAGCATAGGCAGTCTTTGAAGGGATCTGAGATTTCAAAAAAAATTATTCGGTTACATCAGCATCAGGTGCTTGGTAGCTGGTGGTGATCCAAGACTGATTCATTTTTATGAAGGTCAGCCGATCGACCGAGTCGGTGGACAGACGCACCCTGTGATCGGTTACCACGCCTCCAGCAGCACTGAATGTGCGTTCCGAAAGAACGCTGGATGCAGGACAGGCCAGTAGCTCAATTGCATACTGTGCAAGCTCTGGCCAGTGATCCATCCTCAAGACCCAGTAACCCAGAGGATTTTCGGTGGGAAAGGTGTCCAAGTCTGATCTTGCCCCTAGGTATTCCTGCACCATGTAAAACAGACGCTGGCGATGGTTGCTGGAACCGATCATACCTTGGGGCTGCGGACCAAAAAATTGTCTGAACGCATCGGTCAGACGGCCACCTTCTCCACCGCTCCTTCTTTGACTGACCGAAGCCTCAGCAACACGTTGTCCAGAAACAGGAGTTTGTAACCTCCCAGTCTCTGGGAACGCATTGCACAGACCTTTCTGCAAGGCCTCCCAAAGATGTTTCATCCTCTGCTCCCTCTGCGATGGCAAGATAAGGTCTGCAACCTTACCCTTGTAACGTGGATCAAGGAGGGTTGCCAGCCAGTATTGGTCCTTCTCCTTGATACCACGAATACGAGGATCCTTACGCAGGCTTTGCAGGATCAGGGAGGCCATGCAGCGTAGGTTTGCTGAGGCATTCGGTCCGGAGTCCTCTGGGTCACTAAGGACAACAACGTCCACAGCCACCTACTCCCAGCCACGTACAAGTCCATGTGTTCCTTGGGACTGATCCCTTAAAGACTGCTGCTGATGCTGAGTGCCAGGCTCCACCTCCATACTGACACAATCTTCCTCCTCCTCCTCCTCCTCCTCCTCCTCCTCTTCCTGTGTGATCGGCGGGCACGCAGGAACACTGTCTGGATAAAGGGGGCCTTGAGAGCTAAGGAAGTCCTCCTCTTCCTGCCTCTGTTCTGCCTCAAGTGCCCTGTCCATTATTCCACGCAGCGTGTGCTCCAACAGGTGGACAAGGGGGACAGTGTCACTGATGCATGCACTGTCAGTGCTCACCATCCTCGTGGCCTCCTCGAATGGTGACAGGACAGTGCATGCATCCCTGATCATGGCCCACTGGCGTGGGGAAAAAAAACCAAGCTCCCCTGACCCTGTCCTGGTGCCATAGTCGCACAGGTACTCATTGATGGCCCTCTGCTGCGTGTGCAGCCGCTGCAGCATGGCCAACGTTGAGTTCCACCTGGTGGGCATGTCACAGATTAGGCGGTTCTTGGGCAGGTTAAACTCCTTTTGGAGGTCCGTCAGCCGAGCACTGGCATTATATGACCGGCGGAAATGCACACAGACTTTCCTGGCCTGCCTCAGGACATCCTGTAAGCCCGGGTACCTGCCCAAGAACCGCTGCACCACCAAGTTAAGGACGTGAGCCAAACAGGGCACATGGGTCATTTGTCCCTGTCGGAGGGCAGAGAGGAGGTTGGTGCCATTGTCGCAAACCACCATTCCTGCCTTAAGTTGGCGTGGCGTCAACCACCTCTGAACCTGCCCCTGCAGAGCTGACAGAACCTCTGCCCCAGTGTGGCTCCTGTCCCCCAAGCACACCAGGTCAAGCACCGCATGGCATCTTTTGGCCTGCGTACTTGCGTAGCCCCTTGAACGCCTACGGAGCACCGCTGATTCCGAGGAAGAGGCCATGGAGGAAGAAGAAGAGGAGGGGGTGGAGGAGAGAGGTGTGTCACAATCAGAATTTTGGAGGCGTGGTGGCGGAACAACCTCCAACACTACTGCACCTTGTCCTGCATCCTTCCCAGCTGCCAGCAGAGTCACCCAATGCGCCGTGAAACTTAGGTAACGTCCCTGTCCATGCCTGCTGGACCATGAGTCAGCGGTAATATGCACCTTACCGCTGACCGCCCTGTCCAGCGAGGCATGGACATTGCCTTCCACATGCCGGTAGAGAGCCGGAATCGCCTTCCGTGAGAAAAAGTGGCGTTTGGGTACCTGCCACTGAGGAACCGCACATTCCACAAACTCACGGAAGGGGGCAGAGTCTACCAACTGAAAAGGCAGCAGTTGAAGTGCTAGCAATTTTGCCAAGCTAGCATTCAACCGCTGGGCATGTGGATGGCTGGGAGCAAACTTCTTTCGGCGGTGCAGCAGCTGGGGCAGGGAAATTTGCCTGGTACAATCTGACGTCGGTGTACCAAAAGCAGATTGCCCACAAGTACTTGGCTGTGACACACCTAATTCTACACCTTCATTCCTCTCACTGCAGGTCTCAGAGAGGACTGAAGGTCTAGTGGGGTTGGAAATCTCAGCTGATGAGGAGCAAGGAGAGATCCTCTTTGTTCTTTGGTGTGGGTCATTATAGATACGCTTGCCACCGAACTGCATGGCAGGTCAACATATGTCTGGTCAAGCATGTGGTACCCAAGCGGGAGATGTTTTGGCCACGCGAGATACGCTTGAGACATATGTTGCAAATAGCAGCGGTGCCATCTGATGCACTCGTCTCAAAAAAGGCCCACACCAAAGAACTTTTTGAATAACGCGCAGAGACTGCAGCGCCCTGCACATGTGGAGCTTTGGGGTGTGATGCAGTCAATGTGCTGCCCTTAGTCTGGCATCCTGCCTCGTTGGTGATGTGCCGCCTCCTCCTCCTCCTCCTCCTCTCTCCTATCAGGCACCCACGTTGAGTCAGTGACCTCATCATCCCCTCCCTCCTCATCACTGGAGCAAACCTGGCAGTATGCTGCAGCAGGGGGAGCATGACTGCCAGATTGCTGTCCTTCTTGGGCACCCCCTCTGTCCGTGCTCATGTTACTGCCTTCATCGAGCTCAGTATCATCATCATCAGAGCCTTCCAAACGCTGGGCATCCTCCTGGAGCATGTACCCAACACTGTGGTCAAACAGTTCGAGGGAATCCTCAGGAGGACATGGTGGAGCTAGGGAAGGAGTCACTGATGACATTGAGCTGAGGGAAGAGGCCGCTGCTTTGCCAGACAAAGCACCCTGGGCATGGGTGAGAGAGGATGAGGAGGATGAGGACGGCTTGGTCATCCACTCGACCAAGTCTTCCGCATGTTGCGGCTCAACACGGCCAGCTGCCGAAAAAAAGGCCAAGCGTGTCCCATGGCCACGTGCTGATGAGGATGCACCGTCTCCACGACCAGCCGTAGACACAGAGCCTGCTTGCCCTCTCTTATTGGCTTGTGACTGTCTGCCTCTCCTTCTTGGCCTTCCAGACATACTAATGGCCTGTAGCTGCACTAAGCTGGGATAGAACACCTGTAATTTTCTTCAGGTAGCTTTATATACTGTAACCAGACAAGCCTGCCTGTCAGTAGGAAGATAACAGGAACGGATCTAGCTGAACACTGTGAGCAGGACGCACTGCACTCAATGTAAATAGTCTAGAAGATAACAGGAACGGATCTAGCTGAACACTGTGAGCAGGACGCACTGCACTAAATGTAAATAGTCTAGAAGATAACAGGAACGGATCTAGCTGAACACTGTGAGCAGGACGCACTGCACTAAATGTAAATAGCAGGAACGGATCTAGCTGAACACTGTGAGCAGGACGCACTGCACTAAATGTAAATAGCAGGAACGGATCTAGCTGAACACTGTGAGCAGGACGCACTGCACTAAATGTAAATAGCAGGAACGGATCTAGCTGAACACTGTGAGCAGGACGCACTGCACTAAATGTAAATAGTCTAGAAGATAACAGGAACGGATCTAGCTGAACACTGTGAGCAGGACGCACTGCACTAAATGTAAATAGTCTAGAAGATAACAGGAACGGATCTAGCTGAACACTGTGAGCAGGACGCACTGCACTAAATGTAAATAGCAGGAACGGATCTAGCTGAACACTGTGAGCAGGACGCACTGCACTAAATGTAAATAGCAGGAACGGATCTAGCTGAACACTGTGAGCAGGATGCACTGCACTAAATGTAAATAGCAGGAACGGATCTAGCTGAACACTGTGAGCAGGACGCACTGCACTAAATGTAAATAGTCTAGAAGATAACAGGAACGGATCTAGCTGAACACTGAGCAGGACGCACTGCACTAAATGTAAATAGTCTAGATAGAAGATAACAGGAACGGATCTAGCTAAACTGACTACAGTGTATATATATATATGCAACACCTGGGATGCATATATATACACAATACACTGTAAGTGCAGCTAACTGACTGACTGTTCTGCCTAATCTATCTAACTCAAATCAAATGACACTGTCTCTCTCTCTATCTCTCAGCACACCGGAACACACACTACACAGGGCCGCCGTGCAGGCGGCCTTATATAGTGTGGGGCGTGTACTAAATCCCCTGAGCCATAATTGGCCAAAGCCACCCTGGCTTTGGCCAATTACAGCTCTCTCTACTGACGGCGCTGTGATTGGCCAAGCATGCGGGTCATAGTGCATGCTTGGCCAATCATCAGCCAGCAATGCAATGCGATGCCGCAGTGAATTATGGGCTGTGAACATGGGTTCGACTCGAACACGAAGCTCATCCCTAATCACCATGTATAAAATGACGTATGAATCCAGGGGATCGAACAAAAAATTTAATAAAGTATGGGGAAGATGGATTAATTCTGAAAACACACTACAATCTGTCTTGTAACTATGCAAGGTAAGCATATCTATTAGATGGTAACTAAATGATCTTGTGGGGAGTTGAATCACAGCAGCACACAGCACAAAGGGTTTTTGAGGGACATTTCCCTCTGGTTTCTGGAATACTGTATGAATGATATAGTTTCTGTTTATAGAAACATAAGTTATCTTTTTTTTTTTGTTATACTAGCTGTTTAAACAAAGTTTAGTTTGTCCTGATTTTCAAAAAAACAGCCAAATGTTTAAAGAGTAATGACAAAAGTAATATAATAAATGTATTAATCTTTTATTTGTATGCAATATTAGAATCTGGATACATTTTGGATTGTACTATATATATATGTTCATTGCATTTTGCTAATAACATGTATAACCATTTGACAAATAAAAATCTTAAATATATATATATATATATATATATATATATATATATATATATATATATATATATATATCTAACCACAATGTTGCATTTATTACCCTCCTCTGCAGCACTTAGCAATAGAAAACAGTGAAACAATACACATAACTGTGGCAAAACAGTGCAAATATAAACCATGTGACCTAATGCTATCTGGAATTATTTTATTATTGGTAAAATAAGTCCTATGGGGGTGGTGGGCTTTTGCATACAGACCAGAACTTTAGCTGTCATGCTGATGCCCAGGTTCTGCAGGCTTACGTACACTATACAGTCAAAAGTATTGGGACATCTGCCTTTACAAGCACACAAACTTTAATTGCATCCCAGTCTTAGTCCATAGAGTTCAATATTGCTTTGGCCCACCCTTTGAAGCTATAACGGCTTCAACTCTTCTGGGAAGGCTTAGGAGCGTGTCTATGGGAATGTTTGACCATTCTTTCAGAAGCACATTTGTGAGGTCAGGCACTGATGTTGGACAAGAAGGCCTGGCTTGAGGTCTTTGATCTAATTCATCCTAAAGGTGTTCTATCGGGTTGAGGTCAGGACTCAGTGCAGGCCAGTCAAGTTCCCCCACTCCAAACTCGCTCATCCATGTCTTTATGGACCTTGCTTAGTGCACTGTTGCACAGTCATGTTGGAGCAGTAAGGTGCCAACCCCAAACTGTTCCCACAAAGCTGGAAGCATAAAATTGTCCAAAATGTCTTAGTATGGTGAGTTCCCTTCATTGGAACTAAAGCACAACCCCACACCATAATCCCCCCTCCACCAAATGATTTGGAGGGGTGGCCAATACTTTTGGCAATATAGTGTGGATGAGCGAGTTTGGGGTGGAGGACCTATGAGCCAGGTCTTTTCATCCAACATCAGTGCCTGACCTCACAAATGCGCTTCTGGAAGAATGGTCTAACATTGCCATAGACACACTCCTAAACCTTGTGGACAGCCTTCCCAGAAGAGTTTAAGCTGTTATAGCTGCAAAAGGTAGGCCAACTCAATATTGAACCCTACGGACTAAGATGGGGATGCCATTAAAGTTCACGTGCGTGTAATGGCAGGTGTCCCAATACTTATGACAATATAGTGTATATGCACTGGCATATGCAGTAGAAGGAAGAAAAAAGCTCATTTATAATTATAAGGAATTTCTATAATTATAAGGCATTTCTAATTTAGTGCATTTCCCAGTGAAATCAATTCACACGCTTTGAAAGGCATGTTCACTTTTACATGTATTGCCATGTGTTGATGTATGTTTTAACCTGATTTGTTTATATGTTTTAAAGCATTTCAATTCATTACAATGGCAATCGCATCAGGCAAAAACACAAATGTGTGTTGAAAGCCATGTGATGTCCTCCAAATTGTTTCTATAACATACATAAACCTTTAAAGATTTAAAGTGGCAATGCAATATAGTACACACAGCAGATGAAAGCTGAATTCTGATTCTCACAGCTTACAGTACACTTAGCTATGACAATAAATTGGATCACTTATTTATGTTGTCAACACTGAACTGGTAAATATAAGAATAGCACACACTGCCTGTTGAGATCCTTTGATGCCTGAAATCATTCAATACCTTCTCTATGGATAATAATGCCCATCCGTTATGTATTGATTATGTTGCTGTTAAACCATGGACTACAGTAATCTAAACTAGAGCAAGATTCAAGAGCTCGCTTTATGCTAAATCTATCCCATGCTGAGAGGATAAGTTGACATCTATCAAATAAAATGAACCAGCGAGATGACCCTGTGTGAAAACATGTAAATTCCTGTATTTGATTTATTTATTTAACAGCTCAGATTACTGTGTGAAAGTTATATCAGCAAAACCAAACTCATTAGAGTGTCCTTAAGGACTGTATAACCAGTATTTTTAGAATATAAAGAACTGAAAAATATATATCTGCAGTAGTTTCTTATATAAATAACTCCCAACCCACATCAGGATCTTTTACTTGATTATATGTTTTTATTTGTAATCTAATAATATCAGTTATGCATACTAAGCTCAGTAGTGACCTAAAAGTAGAATTTTGGAGAATAATATAAAATATATCTATGATATCTATGAAATATTACAATAAGTGCTTAAGAAACTCAAGAATGTTGATATGCTGTAAATTACTTCCCCTCGTACAACAATACCTAACCTAATAAAACTTCTAACCTCATTTCCTCATTGCTGAATCTGTATCCCAAAAACCTATAGGATATCCAGGGCTGCTTCTTGATCTCCTCTTATGCTCTGAGCTTAGGGCCCCATAGCGATTCATAAAATCTTGCTTCTCTTTGTTGAGGGTCTCCTGTGCCTCCAGTTTATAAACGAAATAATCTTCTTTCGTTTTCTTGTGTTCACCCTTTTCTTTCTGTAAAGAGCGTTCAAGCCTTGACCGATGTTCGCACACCACTGCAATGACACAAACACATTGCCTTCAGACTGATAGACCGGGTATAGCAGTTGCTAATTCCTAAGCTCACAGCATAAGATTCTTAAGAATCAGAATGAGGAGATCAAGAAGCAGTTGTCTGATTTACAAGTGGAGCATAGCAGCCTAAAGCTGGAACACCGCAAACCCATTGAGCTGCACAACCAGCAAGTATCCCAACTCCAGAGAGACAAAGATAATGAGATTCTCAATCTTCAAGATACTATTTCAAAACTGCGTGAGGAAAGTAAACTTCTCAGGAAAACATACCTAGATGTCCACTCACAGCTTCTAGGTGCACAGTGACACCGATTCAGCAGCCCTGTATATCCTATAGGTTTTTGGGATACAGATTCAGCAGCCTTGGATGTCCTATAGGTTTTTGGGAGACTGAATTCCCTGGGCTCGGAGAGACCAACATATTGGTCTTTTTAGCTGGTAAGGAGAATACTTACTCACTTCGGGTGTTCCGCTTCACTGGATGAAGGATCCTTTTTTTCACCATCTGTTGGTTGTAACCTTCACTGGCTAATTTTCCTTCTTGCAAGATCTATGGGACTTATTTAAATTTTATCACATATGTTTTTTATGTTTTCACTTTTGATTACCAGATTCACATCACTTATTTATCCTAAGTTATGTATATTTGCAGTATATTAACCCACGGCTGAGGATTAATATTTTTCACTTTGTATATGTGTATACGCCTATTTTATATTTGATGTATTTTCCTTTATATTTTAATTTGATTGGTTTAGTATCAGGTGATTCAATATTCTCAATATTTTTTAATCGAACACAGAATAATAATTTTGGAGTTAATACCTCCACCTTAGTTTTCTGTTTTCAGCTTGTTTTTACCATTTCATTATGTCAATATTTGCTTTTGGTAAAAAAAAAAATTCTTATTTAATGATCTTAGCGCTGCACTCATTTAGATATGAATAAATGGTCAAGGTCAAATCTTTCTTGGTTTAGAAGAATCAGTCAAAATTAATATCTTACCAAAAATTGTATATCTTTTTTGAAATCTCCCTATCATAAACTCCTAAACAAGACCTCCTTTTACTTCAAAGAAAAATCACACATTTTATTTGGGGACAAAAACACCTTAGAATTATTAAACTAACAATTTACACTTCAAAAAATGTGGAGGTCTAGGGGTCCCAAATTTGCTTACTATCAAGCAGCTCAAATAGCCCAACTAGCAGTCACTACAATTCCTGGTCCAACTCCACACTGGGTTGATGTGGAGGCCCTTGCATGTTCTAAAGGTTCAATTTCAGCTTTAATGTGGATTCCTAGATAATTGAAACCCCCTATCTTATGTCCAAATCTTTCATTCTCTTTATCAATTTGGGATAGATGTCCATTAAGGAAAAATCTTTGTTTATCTCATACACCTTTATATCCTTTTTTTCAATAATCCTGAATTTGTACCTGGATTATCCTCGGATCTTTTTCAGTGGTTGGAAAATAAAGGTTTGTCACATATTATGAATTTTTTATCTGGAAATAAATTATACTCACTAAACTATTAGCAATCCATATTATTGCCATCCTCAGAATCCCGATACAACTTTATTGATTTATTCTTGCAAAATAATCTTAATGGAATTAGTTGCCCATCCACGTTATCCCTATTTATAAATATCCTATTTATAATATCTATATATAATATCTATATATAATATATTATAATATCTATATATCTATTTATAATATCCTATAGGATATCCAGGGCTGCTGAATCGGTGTCACTGTGGGGGTCATTTACTATAACTCCAGGAAGTACTGGGCACTATGGCAAATAATAGAGCCCATTTTAGCCAAATGGAAACAAAACGGCGAAAATTAGCGAAATAAGCGGGGAACAACCGTTTGTAAATTCTAAATTGACGCTAATTAGCGCTTCCGCGTATATACAAATGCCAATTCTTATCAAGTTGTTATATAGCACTGTACTGTAGCCATGATCCATGTATGTGAAAGAAACATTTTTATCAGAGATGTGCTCTAGTTCCCGTGCATCTATTGATTTATATTGCAATTAGTATTCCTATTTTTTTTCCCTTCTTTTGCTAAGAAATGCAGTTCTGAATGATTATTACATAGTAATGTCTGCTATTCTGTAAAGTTACATTTAGGTTACCTATTTGTTGTATGTTGTTTTTTTCATGCTTTTGATTTATTATTTATTAATTTAGTTGACTATAAAGCAGTAATTATTTATGTTCATTCTTTAAAAATAATACACTATTATGCAGGTCTTGTACTTAGCACAATGGCTTAGTGGTCTGCTTGGATATCTCCACACCACTCATGGTATGAGTTCAAACAACAGCCAACCTACCATCCACCAGCTGTGTTTATTTTTTCAGTGCACAAGTGAATTAAAATAAACAAACAAATAAATGTAAACTGCCCTTTAGCTAGTGTGTGGTGTTTGGAATGTCACATCATATTATAATTGAATACTTACATACCATTGCATGCATTTAAAGAGTTAATACAATAAAAACTTTCACATTAAAGTGCATTGGCTACTTGGCAATCACCTATTTTCAGTATATATATATATACGTATATTTGTGTTGCTTTGGCTAATTGGCTAACTGGCATTCTCCTTTTCCCACCAATGCAATCTTTTAGGATTTTTCTGCGGGATTTGAACCCATGAGTCTTTCAATACCTGAATGTTTGAAGGTAGAGGTGCTAACTGCTAGCCTATTGGGCTGAGCATAATTATACATACAAAATACTTTTACTAGTGTTTGATGTGTTATATACTATACAATAAAGTTTATCAAATGTAAACTGCTTGTTAGCTAGTGTGTGGTGTTTGGAGATTCACACCATAATATTAGTGAATACTTACATACCATTGCAAGCATTTGAAGAGTTAATACAATACTATCAACCACATTAAAGTATATTGGCTACTTGGCATTCACTGTATGCTGCTTTGGCTAATTGGCTAACTGGCTAACAGTAATTCTCCTTTTCTCCACCAATAGTAATCTTTTAGGATTCTTCTGTGGGATTTGAACCCATGAGTCTTTCAATACCTGAATTTTTGAAGGTAGAGGTGCTAACTGCTAGCCTATTGGGCTGAGCACAATTATATATACAAAATACTTTTACTAGTGTCTGATGGTTTATATACCATACAATAAAGTTTATCAAATGTAAACTGCTTGTTGTTAGCTAGTGTATGGTGTTTTGGAGATTCACACCATAATATTAGTGAAGACTTATTTATTTTTATTTAAGGTACTTCTATAGTGCCGTCAATTTACGCAGTGCTTTACATATACATTATACACTCACATGGGCCCCTACCCTCAAGGAGCTTACAATCTAAGGTCCCTAACTGACATTCATATACTAGGGCCAATTTAGACAGAAGCCAATTAACCTACCAGCATGTCTTTGGAGTGTGGGAGGAAACCGGAGTACCCGGAGGAAACCCACGCAGGCACAGGGAGAACATGCAAACTCCAGGCAGGTATTCTTGTGGTGTGGTTGGGAATATGAACCAGCGACCCTTTTTACTGCTAGGTAGGGATGAGCTGAACACCCCCCTGTTCGATTCGCACCAGAACATGTGAACAGGAAAAAAAGTTTGTTCGAGCACGCGAACACCGTTAACCACTTGAGCCCCGGACCTTTATGCTGCCTAAGGACCAGAGGTCTTTTTCCAATTTGGCACTGCGTCGCTTTAACTGCTAATTGCGCGGTCATGCAATGCTGTACCCAAACGAAATTTGCGTCCTTTTCTTCCCACAAATAGAGCTTTCTTTTGATGGTATTTGATCACCTCTGCGGTTTTTATTTTTTGCGCTATAAACGGAAAAAGACCGAAAATTTTGAAAAAAAATGATATTTTCTACTTTTTGTTCTAAAAAAAATCCAATAAACTAAATTTTAGTCATACATTTAGGCCAAAATGTATTCGGCCACATGTCTTTGGTAAAAAAAATGTCAATAAGCGTATATTTATTGGTTTGCGCAAAAGTTATAGCGTCTACAAACTAGGGTACATTTTCTGGAATTTACACAGCTTTTAGTTTATGACTGCCTATGTCATTTCTTGAGGTGCTAAAATGGCAGGGCAGTACAAAAGCCCCCCAAATGACCCCATTTTGGAAAGTAGACACCCAAAGGAAATTGCTGAGAGGCATGTTGAACCCATTGAATATTTATTTTTTTTGTCCCAAGTGATTGAAAAATGACAAAAAAAAAAAAAAAAAAAATATTTACAAAAAGTGGTCACTAAATGATATATTGCTCACACAGGCCATGGGCCTATGTGGAATTGCACCCCAAAATACATTTAGCTGCTTCTCCTGAGTATGGGGATACCACATGTGTGGGACTTTTTGGGAGCCTAGCCGCGTACGGGGCCCCGAAAACCAATCACCGCCTTCAGGATTTCTAAGGGTGTAAATTTTTGCTTTCACTCTTCACTGCCTATCACAGTTTCGGAGGCCATGGAATGCCAAGATGGCACAAAACCCCCCAAAATGACCCCATTTTGGAAAGTAGACACCCCAAGCTATTTGCTGAGAGGCATATTGAGTCCATGGAATATTTTATATTTTGACACAAGTTGCGGGAAAGTGACACTTTTATTTTTTTTTTTTTTTTTTTTTTTCATAAAGTTGTCACTAAATGATATATTGCTCACACAGGCCATGGGCATATGTGGAATTGCACCCCAAAATACATTTAGCTGCTTCTCCTGAGTATGGGGATACCACATGTGTGGGACTTTTTGGGAGCCTAGCCGCGTACTGGACCCCGAAAACCAATCACCGCCTTCAGGATTTCTAAGGGTGAAAATTTTTGATTTCACTCTTTACTGCCTATCACAGTTTCGGAGGCCATGGAATGCCCAGGTGGCACAAAACCCCCCCAAATGACCCCATTTTGGAAAGTAGACACCCCAAGCTATTTGCTGAAAGGCATGGTGAGTATTTTGCAGCTCTCATTTGTTTTTGAAAATGAAGAAAGACAAGAAAAAACATTTTTTTTTTTCTTTTTTCAATTTTCAAAACTTTGTGACAAAAAGTGAGGTCTGCAAAATACTCACTATACCTCTCAGCAAATAGCTTGGGGTGTCTACTTTCCAAAATGGGGTCATTTGGGGGGGTTTTGTGCCACCTGGGCATTCCATGGCCTCCGAAACTGTGATAGGCAGTGAAGAGTGAAATCAAAAATTCACGCCCTTAGAAAGCCTGAAGGCGGTGCTTGGTTTTCGGGGTCCCGTACGCGGCTAGGCTCCCAAAAAGTCTCACGCATGTGGTATCCCCGTACTCAGGAGAAGCAGCAGAATGTATTTTGGGGTGTAATTTCACATATTTCCATGGCATGTTTGAGCAATATATCATTTAGTGACAACTTTGTGCAAAAAAAAAAAAAAAAAATTTGTCTCTTTCCCGCAACTTGTGTCGCAATATAAAATATTCCATGGACTCGACATGCCTCTCAGCAAATAGCTTGGGGTGTCTACTTTCCAAAATGGGGTCATTTGGGGGGGTTTTGAACTGTCCTGGCATTTTATGCACAACATTTAGAAGCTTATGTCACACATCACCCACTCTTCTAACCACTTGAAGACAAAGCCCTTTCTGACACTTATTGTTTACATGAAAAAGTTTTTTTTTTTTGCAAAAAAATTACTTTGAACCCCCAAACATTATATATTTTTTTAAAGCAAATGCCCTACAGATTAAAATGGTGGGTGTTTCATTTTTTTTTTTCACACAGTAATTGCGCAGCGATTTTTCAAACGCATTTTTTGGGGAAAAAACACACTTTTTTTAATTTTAATGCACTAAAACACGCTATATTGCCCAAATGTTTGATGAAATAAAAAAGATGATCTTAGGCCGAGTACATGGATACCAAACATGACATGCTTTAAAATTGCGCACAAACGTGCAGTGGCAACAAAATAAATACATGTTTAAAAGCCTTCAAAAGCCTTTACAGGTTACCACTTTAGATTTACAGAGGAGGTCTACTGGAAAAATTACTGCACTCGATCTGGCCTTCGCGGTGATACCTCACATGTATGGTGCAATTGCTGTTTACGTTTGACGACAGACCGCCGCTTGCGTTCGCCTTAGCGCGAGAGCAGGGGGCGACAGGGGTGTTTTTTTTTTTTTTTTTTTTTTTTCTTTATTATTTTTTTGCTTTTTTAATCTTACTTTTAAACTGTTCCTTTCATATTTTTTTTTTTAATCATTTTTATTGTTATCTCGGGGAATGTAAATATCCCCTATGATAGCAATAGGTAGTGACAGGTACTCTTTTTTGAAAAAATTGTGGTCTATTAGACCCTAGATCTCTCCTCTGCCCTCAAAGCATCTGACCACACCAAGATCGGTGTGATAAAATGCTTCCCCAATTTCCCAATGGCGCTATTTACATCCGGCGAAATCTAAGTCATGAAATACTCGTAGCTTCCGGTTTCTTAGGCCATAGAGATGTTTGGAGCCACTCTGGTCTCTGATCAGCTCTATGGTCAGCTGGCTGAATCACCGGCTGCATTCTCAGGTTCCCTGTTGAGACAGGAGAGCCAGAGAAAAACACGGAAGACGGTGGGGGGGGGGGGGCATTCCCTCCCACGGCTTGTAAAAGCAGTCTAGAGGCTAATTAGCCGCTAGGATTGCTTTTACATGAAAGCCGACCGCTGGCTGAAAAGAATGATACCAAGATGATACCTAAACCTGCAGGCATCATTCTGGTATAACCACTCAAAGTCGTGAATGGCGTACCTGAAGACAAAAAAATGGTTAACAATGGTTAACAATAAAGCACAGTAAAGTGTAAATAATTACACACCTGAAAAACAAACATGATAAAACATAATAACAATAACAATAAAACATTGCAGAATAGAATACAGTAAAAAAGAGCAGAACAATAGAGAGAGAGAATAGAGAGAGAGAGAACAATAAAACAACTATTTTTTTTTATTTCATATTTTTTTTTTTTTTACACTTTTTTTGTAACTAACTTTTATAACTGTAACCGGTTCCAGGTTCGGGTCTCTCAAAATGCGATGGCATTTTGGGAGACCCTGTGAAAGTGCGCCTAGTCTGTGCAATGCTGTACCCTACGCTAATACTCAACTAGTGAATGGTAGCGTTCAAAACATTCACCAATGCAAAGACCAGGATTGTCAGGACAGGAGGGACAATAATAGCGGGTGTCACGCCTATATCCGCGCTTGCTGCAGACACAATATCTTTTTTGGGGGCGTTCGCTGGGTAGGGGTACTCGGGAGGACATAAAAATGCCTCTCATGCAGCCGACTGCATTTGGTTGGGGATGTGAATGGGGGAAGTACGGGCGCTGCAGAAGCGGTGGGTTCCCAATTAGGATTGGCGAATGCAGCAGGAAGGGCATTATGGGCACGACGGGCCTGTGTTTGTCTTTCTGGTGGCAGCGGGACACTACTTGTGCTTGCCATCTCGCCAGCTTGAACTGCACTTATGGGACTCGCCACGTCACCACGTGTTACTGCAGTGCTGGTTTGACTACGACCGGGGTGTACTAGGCCGCTGGCGCTTGCCAGTTCACCAAAACGCTACCAAAAAACTGTTAGCGATCGCAGGGATCAGGCCTGACTCTGCGAACGCTGCAGTTATGCTTTTAGTGTTTTGTAAGTGACAGTGATCGATCGATACTGCACTTGGGTGGGCTGGGCCGGGCGGAGGGGCAAAACGCAGGTGCTAGCAGGTATCTGGGCTGATCCCGCTAACACTGCGTTTTTGGGAACCCTAAACTGCTGGTGACGCTAGTATAGATCTGATCGGATCAGATATTGATGCGATCAGATACTATACCACTAAGGGTGGTGTACGGTGCGTGCGTGGGTGTTAGCGGTACTGGCGCTAATCTGACGCTGCCTGGGGCTGGTGCTTGCCAGTTCACCAAAATACTACCAAAAAAACTGTTAGCGATCGCAGGGATCAGGCCTGACTCTGCGAACGCTGCAGTTATGCGTTTAGTGTTTTGTAAGTGTCAGTGATCGATCGATACTGCACTTGGGTGGGCTGGGCCGGGCGGAGGCGCAAAACGCAGGTGCTAGCAGGTATCTGGGCTGATCCCGCTAACACTGCGTTTTTGGGAACCCTAAACTGCTGGGGACGCTAGTATAGTATCTGATCGGATCAGATATTGATCCGATCAGATACTAAACCACTAAGGGAGGCGCATGCTGCGTGCGTGGGTGTTAGCGGTACTGGCGCTAATCTGACGCTGCCTGGGGCGACGCATATCACCGCCGGGCGATCGGGGGGCTAAACCTTTATTCGGTAATAAACGGCGGGTGCCCTGACACTATAAAAAATAAACAAACTAACCAGCGTCAACCGTAACGGTTATACGGTGATCAGTGGTGAAAGGGTTAACTAGGGGGCAATCAAGGGGTTAAAACATTTATCAGATAGTATAGGGGGGTCCCTGACGCTATAAAACGCTGACGGCGAACCTAAATATTTACCTCACTAACTAGCGTCACCAGCGACACTAATACAGCGATCAGAAAAATGATCGCTTAGTGACACTGGTGAGGGGGGGTGATCAAGGGGTTAAAACTTTATTAGGGGGGGTTAGGGGGGTACCCTAGACCTACAGGGGGGTAACAGTATCTGTCCCAACACTGTAACTGTCACAAACTGACACTATGCAGTAATCAGAAAAAAAAAAAAAAAAAAAAAAAAAAAAAAACTGCTGGTGTCAGTTTGTGACAGGGGGGGGGGGGTGATTGGGGGGGGGGATCGGGGGGCGATCGGGGGGGGGATCGGGGTGTTTTGTGTGCCTGGCATGTTCTACTGTGTGTGTGTGTGTTGGTGCACTCACATTGATGTCTTCTCTCCTCGGGCCGGAACGGAAAATACCGACCCGAGGGGAGATGACATCATTTCCTTTGCTGCTGTTTAGCATACAGCAGCAAAGGAAGATTCTCATTGGCCGGCGGCGATCGCGAGGGGGGGGCCACGAACGGATGGTCTCCCCCTCATCACCGATCGCCGCTGGACAAAAGACGACCGCCTCGGGCACCGGGGGGGGGTCCGATCGGACCCCCCACCCGCGGAAGGCAAATCACGTACACTGTACGTGATTTTGCCTGTCCGTGCCACTTTGCCGACGTACATCGGCGTGAGGCGGTCGTCAAGTGGTTAAAGTCTATGAGGGTCATTTACTATAGCGCCAGGAAGTACTGGGCACTATGGCAAATAATAGCTCCCATTTTAGCCAAATAAAATTTCAACAGGCGAATGTGCGAATGAAAAACTTGCGCTATTCGTGAGAAACACATGTTAGTAAATTCTAAACTGGCGCTAATTAGCGCTTTCGCGTATATGCAAATGCCAATTCCTACCAAGTTGTTATATAGTACTGCATTGTAACCATGATCCATGTATGTGAAAGAAACATTTTTATGCGAGATGTGCTCTACCTCGTGTGCATCTATTGATGTATGTTGCAATTAGTATTCCTAGTTTTTTCCTTCTTTTGCTAACTAATGCAGTTATGAATGATTATTACATAGTAATGTCTGCTATTCTGTAAAGTTACATGTATTAAACATTTAGGTTACCTATTTGTTGTATGTTGTTTTTTATTTTTTAATTTAGGTGACTATAAAAGCGGTAATTATTTATATTCATTCTTTAATCATACTACACTATTATGCAGGTCTCATACTTAGCACAATGGCTTAGTAGTCTGCTCAGATGTCTCCACAGCACTCACGGTACAAGTTCAAATACCAGCCAACCTACCATCCCTCAGCTGTGTTTATTTTTTCAATGCACAAGCGAATTAAAATAAACAAACAAAAAAATTTAAACTGCCCATTAGTTAGTGTGTGGTGTTTGGAATTTCACACCATAATAGTATTGAATACTTACATATCATTGCATGCATTTAAAGAGTTAATATAATAGAATCAGCCAAATTTAAAGTGCATTGGCTAATTGGCATTCACCTATTTTCAGCATATGCTGCTTTGGCTAATAGTCATTTGCTTTTTTTCACCAATTCAATCTTTTAGTATTTCTCTGTGGGATTTGAACCCATGAGTTCTTCAAGGTAGAAGTGCTGACCGCTAGCCTATTGGGTGTAGCACAGTCATACATAGAAAATACATAGAAAATAAATTCACTAGTGTTTGATGTTTCTTCTCCCCGAGCTGTCTCTCCTGCTGCCACCATCTTCTCCCGCTGATGTGTTCTTCAGCGCAGCCGGTTACCCACTAATAAAAAAAAGCCGCTCTTCTTGTGGCGGTCTTCTGTGGCCATCCGATAATGTCACCCGGAGAGTCCGCTCCATGGCTATGTAAGAGACGCCACACAGCGGGTGACAACACAGCGGAGGAAGACCACCATGGAAGAAGAGCAGCTTTTTTTTATTAGCGGGTAACCAGCGGTGCGGAAGAACACAGCAGATGGAAAAGATGGCGGTGGCAGGAGAGACCGCTCTGAGAGAATACAGCTCGGGGAGAAGATGGAGGAGGGAGAGATAGCGTTTGGAGAAGATGGCTCAGGGAAGAAGACAGCTCGGAGCTATTTTACAATAAAGGACTTGTCAAAAACCTGCTATTGATTTTTTTTACATTTCACTGCTTTTTTTGGTGAATGGGTAGGGGTAAAATGTACCCCATACCTATTCACATAGGGGGCAGGATCTGGGAGCCCCCTTTTTAAAGGGGGCTTCCAGATTCTGATAAACCCCCTGCCTGCAGACCGACAACCACCGACCAGGGTTGTCGGGAAGAGGCCTTTGTCCCCATCAACATGGGGAAAAGGTGTTTTGGGGCATGTGGCCTGGTAAGGTTCAGAAGGGGAGGGTGCTCACTCGTCCCCCCTATCCTGACCTCCAGGCTGCATGCTCGGATAAGGGTCTGGTATGGATTTTGGGGGGCCCCACATCAAATTTTACATTTTGGTGTGGGGTTCCCCTTAAAGTTCATACCGAAGGGCCTGGTATGTACTGGTGAGACCATACGACATTTTTTTCCTTGAATTTTGGAATTCCATACCATAATATTATTGAATAAGTACATACCATTGCATGCATTTGAAGAGTTAACATATGGAATAAAGCAAGCTGATGTGCTTTGGCTAATTATGCTTCTGAGTACAATGCACACTTCCAGGAGGTGATGCTGTCAGTGGGATTTGAATTCATGGCTTGAACTTTTGGGGGCAGCAGGGTATACTGCTATGCTACAGAGCTGAGCACTTGCCTACAGAGAAAATACATTTAATAATGTTTGATTCAATACAATAATGTTTTGCATTTCAGGCATTAATATTATAGTAACAACCATGCTCATGCCGATGTGGCATTGGCTAATAGGCATTTGCCTCTTTTCAGCATATGCTGCTGAGTACAATGCAAGCTTTCAGTAGGTGATACCATCTGTCTGATTTTCAGCCATTTGAGCACAATTATATTGAGAACATATGTTTACTAGTGTTTGATGGTGGGAATACTTTATATTCTAGGTATAAAATAGTACCCAGCACAGTGACTTAGGCACCTTTCACACTTGTGCGACCTGAAAGTTGCGAGATTTTAATGCGACTTTAAGCAATGCCTGTGTAATCTTGAGGTCTAAGGACGCAGGAGTCGCAGGGAAAGACACGCAACTTTCCCACGATTTTGCATCAGCAATTTTGCCGCAATTCCAGGGAATGCCTGTGTAAACTTGAGGTCTATGGACCTCAACTCGCATCAAAGTCAGACCAAAGTAGTACAGGGACTACGCTGAAGTCAGTGTTACTTGAAGTCCACAGATATGAAATGGTACACATTGAAAATCATGGGGTATGACTTGTCATACGACTGATGTCCAAAGTTGCACAAGTGTGACTCAGCCCGACTTTGTCAGCGATTTCAGAGACATCAGTGCACTTTCCTGCACAGATGTCTAGTGAAATCACATAGGTCCCAACTGTTCTCCTTTAAGAAGGTGTCCTATGCCTACCTACTTTTGCTAATAGGTGTCCCTTATACCCATCTCAAAAAGTTGGGAGGTAAGAAATCGCCCCTTGAAGTCGCCCAAAGTAGTGCCGGAACTACTTTTGGGAATCGTTGTGGCGTCGCACCAATTCGGACAGTTCCATTGCCATCAATAGGCGCCAATTTGGCCTACAATTTGACATGTCAATTCAGACCTATGTGAACATGGGTGAAGTTGCATAGATATTAGAGCTGCACGGTTCTGGCCAAAATGAGAATCACAATTTTTTTGCTTAGAATAAAAAGATCACGATTCTCGCGACGTAAAATCTTTCACATTATCCCACAAGAAATTGGGCTAACTTTTCTTTTTTTTTTTAAATTCATTAAAGTAATTTTTTCCAAAAAAAATTGCATTTGAAAGGCGCAAATACAGTGTGACATAAAATATTGTAACAACCACTATTTTGTTCTCTAGGGTCTCTACTAAAAAAATATATATAATGTTGGGGGGTTTTAAGTAATTTTCTAGCAAAAAAAAAAAGATTTTAACCTGAAACCAACAAATGTCAGAAAAATGTTTAGTGTTTAAGTGGTTAAACTTTCCTCACTTACACAGAATTTTATTTAATTGACAAATTGTTACAAGGTTTCTAGTTAAGTTCACTGATAAAGAATGTTCTAATTCTTGGCAGACTTCCTGGTTTTTCGGCTGCGGCTTCAGAAGAGCAGAGAGAGTTCTTTGCATAGCAAGAATCGTGAAACGCTTTTTTCAAGATCGTAAAGGGGAAAAAAATCACGATGACGATTAATCGTGCAGCTCTAATAAATATGCATGGAAATCAAGGGGGACAACTTTTCATGTGACTCTGAGGTCCAAAGCTCCATGAAAAGTCACCCAAGTGTGAAAGTAACCTAATGCGATTAATTGATAACACCTTTGAATAAGGCCCCATTTGCACTTGTGCAACCTTAAACCTTAAAATTGCACAGCTTTGTCATGACTTGAAGCAATGTCTGTGTAATCTTGTGGTGTATGGACCTCAAATTGCATCACAGTCAAACCAAGGTAGTGCAGGGACGAATTTGCTACACCTTCAGGATGCACAAGTGACAATAGGGCCAAATTCAAAAGGTGTTATCCTTGAATCTCATTCACACTGCTGCGACCTGAAAGTCACACTATTTTGCTGCCACTTTGCCGCTGCAACTTGGCCCCAACTTCTGGGAATGCCTGTGTAATATTGTACCTGATATACCTCAAGTCACACCAAAGTAGTACAGGGACTACTTTGAAGTTGGTGCAACTTAAAGTAGCACAGATATGAATGGTTATCATTGAGAATCATGGGGTACAACTTGTCATGCAACTCAGAGGTCCAAATTTGCTGGAAAATTCGCCCAGCTGTGAAACAAGTCATATATATTTTAATAAAAGGAGCTCTCATTTATACTTGCATAGTCCTTACTGATTTACAGCAGAACAAATGCAGGAAGTGATGTGTGCACATGGGACGGAAGCAAATGTATGGTGATGCCAAACAAATCAATGAACCCCACCCACACCAAATCTAACTATGACATCCACCCCTGCATTGATTAAGTACAAGTACATATCCTACACTTACCCAGCCAATGAGAAGCACCTCCTCTCTGCTAAAGAGACCTCGCCATGTCCACCTAGATGGAGATCCTGACCAGCACAGGAACTTCCGAGTGCATACAATGACTAATTTCCAGGTCAGGAGGTGAAACCACGCTTTTGATTGCAGCTGCGAATATTTGATCTCAACCATGATTAGTATTTTTTATTTTCAGATATGCAAATCTGTATTTCTACATATATTTGAAGGTAAACTTAAGGGAGTTTGATAAGAAATGGTGTCCCTGGGTTAGCAGCAGGTGAATTACAAAGACAAAAGGCCCAGTTTGAGCACTGGTTCACACTGACAGAGGGAGGAAAGCGTTCAGCTGAACTCACAATTTCATTCCTATATGTCAGTCCGGACTGTGGGGGCAACATTAGAGACATCAGTGCAGGTTTCTGCACCAATATCAATACAAATTGCACCAATTAGAACAGTGCAATTGCCACAGAGTTGACATGTCAAATCACACCAATGTGAAGCAGAGCTGACACATTCAAACACTGCCTATCCACCAGCTGAATTCATTACCTGCAATTCTCCACAGCTGTTAATGATAAAGGTGGAATCTTTATATATAACTTGCAGTTGTGCAGAAGCCTAGGTTTACATTGGAGCGATTGGTCATGCAATTTGAGAGATCAAATCGCATGACTATTGGCAATGGCACTGTTCCAAACGATGCAACGTTTTTTTTGTGGCACCGCATCAATTTGCTAAAGTAGTTCCTGCACTACTTTTGCCGATTTCAGGTGCGACGTCAATAGACATTTGTGTATGAAGCCACCTGAAATCACGCTGACCTTGCTACTTTGAAATCGTGCTACTTCAAGTGAAGTAGCGCAATTTCAAAGTAGCATGCGAACCAGGGCAAAGTGATTAGTTTTTTGGTGCACAAATACATATTGAAATAAAATATAAAAGATATTGCACTTTCCCAAAACCACCACCCACAAAAACTAAAGAGAAAGAAAAGTAGAAGGAAAAAAAAAAAAAAAAAAAAAAAAAACACACACACACACACACACACACACCACAACAAAAGCTCAATGTACTTTTATTTTACCAGCAGAAAAAAAATAAATTTACATTTACTAGCTTCAAAAAAATTTGGACAGGATATATGGTGCTACATTTAGCAACGGAATTTTAAGGGCCCTGCTCATAGGAGCTTACAATCTAAAATTATACAAAACCTTAGAGTGGACACAGCTTTAATTTCAGTGTATAGCGGGCAACACATCACATTATTATCTGCAAGATTATAGAAACATACTTAACAGTCATTCTTACAAAGCATTCCAACATAATATTACAAAAGACTTATTCAAAACACCCACCACCAGCCCACAATCCACACATACATACATTGGTGACCATGTTCTGCTGGAAGCTGCATTTCGGTGTACACGATTAAACGAGATCAAAAAGAGTAGGTCAGCAGATGCTTCCAAACGATGTTTGCATGATCAGACAGGAACAATACACACACAACATTGACAGCATGGCCACATAAACCCACTTTTGATTGAAAAAATGCACAAGAATTTCATCAAATCTCCCAATATCATTCCTTCTCCCTCACAACAAAAAAACTGACCTTCTCAGGCCAAACGAACCCCCCTACTGCAGGCCTTTATATAAGAGAGGTTGTATTGTTAGCACACTGACACACCCAATAGAAGTACACGCCCACCAGTATCTTTTAATCTGTCTCTTCATGTATGTCTAAAGTGATTGCACCTGATGAGCAGGAACACATAATAGTATTTGTAACTGTGTTAGCCTTGGCTAGGTGCATCAAATCTCCAACTACAGGCCAAAGATCAAAGTCCATTCGCATCCACATAAACAAAGCAACAGTTTTCTAAGCATATGTACCTGTGCAGTGTAAACCCTAAAATTTGAAATGTCCAAGTCCCTGGGCATGATTAGTGCTAATTAACATTAACATCAGTCCCTGGCTGCAATGAGCTTCCAATATAAAGTCCAAAATTAACTTTCTTACATTAGAACCTATTTCGACAGGAGACAAATGAAATGCCAGCATGTCTTTGGATTGTGGTGAGAAACCCACACAGGGAGAACATATAAACTTTAACACAAGCATTAGCATGTTGGGGAATTGAACCAACATCCCAGGTGCTGCTAGACAGAACTGCTACCCACTTAGCCACCAGGCAGCCCCACACATGTTCTCTGCATCTCTGTGGTGTGAACCAGCCCTAAGTCCATAGCCATGCTCAGTGTCACAAGCAATATACAGTATATTGGCCTAAGTATTGGGATGCCTGCCTTTAAACACACATGAACTGTAATGGCATCCCAGTATTAGTATTGGGTTCAAAACTCATTTGGCCCACCCTTTGCAGCTATAACAGCTTCAACTCTTCTTGTCCACAAGGTTTAGGAGTGTGTCTAAGGGAATGTTTGACCATTCTTCCAAGTACATTTGTGAGGTCAGGCACTGATGTTGGATGAGAAGGCCTGACCTACAGTCTCTTCTCTAATTCATCCCCAATTTGTTCTGTTGTGTTGATGTCAGGACTCTGTGCAGGCCAGTCAAGTTCCTCCACCCCAAAATCACTCATCCATGTCTTTATGGACCTTGCTTTGTGTACTGGTCCAAATGATTTGGTGGAGGGGGATTATGGTGCGGGGTTGTTTTTCAGGGGTTGGGCTTGGCCTCTTAGTTTCAGATAAGGGAACTCTTAAGGTGTCAGCATACCAAGACATTTTGAACAATTTCATGCTCCCAACTTTGTGGGGACAGTTTGGGGAAAGCCCCTTCCTGTTCCAACATGGCTGCACACCAGTACACAAAGCAAGGTCCATAAAGACATGGATGAGCAAGTTTGGGGTAGAGAAACTTGACTGGCCTGCACAGAGTCCTGGCCTCAACCCGATAGAACACCCTTTGGCTGAATTAGAGTAGAGACTGTGAGCCAGGCCTTCTCATCCAACATCAGTGCCTGGCCTCACAAATGCACTTTTGGAAGAATGATCAAACATTCCCATAGGCACACTAAACCTTGTGGACAGCCTTCTCCGAAGCTGTTCTAGCTGCAAAGGGTGGGCCAAATCAAATTTTAACCCTACGGACTAAGACTGGGCTGCCATTAATGTTCATGTGTGTGTAAAGGCAGGCGTCCCAATACTTTTGGCTATGTAGTGTATCTGGAAAAGACTTACAATGGTGGTGGAACCCTCCTACACATAACTACTACATTTAGACATAGTTAAAGGACCTGGGAGATGAGACAACTTCTCTACATGAAGTAACATGGTTGGGATTTGAACCCAGACCCTCAGAGATACTAAGCAAAAGTTCTAACCTCTAAGCCACATAGCTGCCACGTGTGAGACCCTCCTACACATAACTACACATAAATGCACATAAAAACACAAATACTGCATTTCTATGGACATACAGGTGATGGAATTACATTACTCAAGAGTTATTCTTCTTGATTTATTCTGTGATATTTGATGTTTTTTTGTGGGTGAGAGTAGAATATTACCCTTAAATTTTTGGGAATTACATTTTGCTTTCTGATGTTGGTACACATATCACATTTTTTTGTGCTCAAATGATGAATATTTGGAAATAATAAAAAGCACAAAAAATTGTGATTTTAAATTTTCATCAGCAATGGTATTGTTTGTGGATTGTAAAGACACCGGTGTGAGTTTGAGGTAAAGATTGTTGTGAGATGAAGAGTAACAAGTGAAAGTGACAGAGAAAAATATATTTTACCAAAACATCAAAACATTCCACATTGTAGCATTCTTAAAATCAAAATATTTTAAGTAGAAGCAACAATGTTGCAAAGGAAAATTTATTTCACAGAAAGATACATTTCATCTCAACATTAAAAGGTTTTTTTGTGAAAGTTAGAATTGTTCCATTAGAATCAATGACTGAAACTTAATTTGGACTAAATTAGAGCAGATTTTAACTCCCAAAAAATGCTCTCTAATTAGCTCTTATTTTGGTATTTACTATAGCTCCGGGTAAAAAAGACACTTGAGTCAAAATGAGAGTTATATTCAGGTCTGAGCATGCTCAGTTGTGTTGGCACCTAGTTGTCCAAAACGGGGAATTTTTCACTTTTCAGACTTTTAAAGATATTTCAGTGTAGAAATCACTTTTTCACACAGTTTAAAAGCAGATAATCTTTAAATAATATACTGCATATTTCAGTACCATTTAGGCAATTATATCAGGCTCTAAACATTATTTCCATGTGCAATTCTCTAGGTTTTAGCAGAGTAAGGGTTTGGGCGCTATTTAGTTTCAGGTAGCTATATTAAATTCGATTTTGGGAGTATTTTCTCACCAGCGCTATAGTGAATACAGTTTTAGCGCGAATTAGCGCTATTAGCGCTAATTTGCAGTGAATTAGCGCTAATTCGCGGCAATTTGCGCGAATTAGCGCCATAGCGTTATAGTAAAATGACCCCCTGTGCACCTAGAAGCTGTGAGTGGACATCTAGGTGTGCCTTCCTGAGAAGTTTACTTTCCTCACACAGTTTTGAAATAGTATCTTGCAGATTGAGAATCTCATTATCTTTGTCTCTCTGGAGTTGGGATACTTGCTGGTTGTGCAGCTCAATGGGTTTGCGGTGTTCCAGCTTTAGGCTGCTATGCTCCACTTGTAAATCAGACAACTGCTTCTTGATCTCCTCATTCTGATTCTTAAGAATCTTATGCTGTGAGCTTAGGAATTAGCAACTGCTATACCCGGTCTATCAGTCTGAAGGCAATGTGTTTGTGTCATTGCAGTGGTGTGCGAACATCGGTCAAGGCTTGGACGCTCTTTACAGAAAGAAAAGGGTGAACGCAAGAAAACAAAAGAAGATTATTTCGTTTATAAACTGGAGGCACAGGAGGCCCTGAACAAAGAGAAGCAAGATTCTATGAATCGCTATGGGGCCCTAAGCTCAGAGCATAAGAGGAGATCAAGAAGCAGCCCTGGATATCCTATAGGTTTTTGGGATACAGATTCAGCAATGAGGAAATGAGGTTAGAAGTTTTATTAGGTTAGGTATTGTTGTATGGGGGGAAGTAATATACATCATATCAAGATTCTTGAGTTTCTGTGAGGGCGGTGACCTGCTGGCACAGAGCCTTGAGAGGGGAGCCAACTCTTTCAGCCTCTGACATGGCTAGATTGTACTGTCAGATACCTTTTCCCGAGGCCAAGATGCTTGGAGATGATCCCCTTGCGGCTAAGCGCAGTATACCCCTGAAGGTGGTACAGGAGTTATAGGGCTCAAAGAAGCATGGTTTGCCAGCAGTTTGAGAAGGCTTGAGCTGATGATCACTTGGAGACTTTGCTTGAGAAGACAAGGAGTAATCCGGACACTAATAAAAGCCTGGCTGAAGGTAGAACACAGGAGAGCAGATTGGAGGCTATGGGGAGGCCAGCTGAGGGTCAATCACAGGTAAGTGATAAGGCAAGTAGGGGGTCAAACTCTGGTAATCAGGCTGGTGCAAGTATAGCAAGTCCGTAAGCTAAGCTGGGGGTCAAACACTGGAGAGGAGATCAGAGAAGGTCAGGAGGCAAGCCAAGGTCACAACAAGAACCACTTAAAAGTATAACACGGGTTCAGGAACAGGGAAGAGCTGAAGACAATCCAGGAACTTGGGTCAGACAGAGGCAGCCTTTTATAGGCCAGCAGGGGGAACCATCTGTCACATGATGCGCCTATGGCACCCATTTCTTCTACTGGCAAGATTGCAGGTACTTCCACTGCCTATTCTCTGAACACTATTTCTCTGACAATATAGAATAGAAAGAATATAACCATTTTCCAAAATTTGAATGTAGAATAGGATAAATTTGATTCAGAATGGAATTAGATTCAAATCCAAATGCAATTCTAATTGATTTGAATACACAAACTGATTGGAATACACAAAACCAATTCCAAAAATCAATTAAACATGTTTAACTAAACAAATTTAATATAAATAACTAATCGAAATGAAACAAAACCATTTTTTTTGTTCTGCACATGTCAAGCCTCACTCACCAAAATGGTTATGGCTCACATATAAATGCTCCGCATAAATTGTTCAGAATGCATCACTCCCTCTGAAGGGTTTTCCCATAAACTGGTATGAATGGTAATCTGGTGGTTCCTCAGACTCTTCAGAGGGAGTGGTGCATTCTGAGTAGGGATGGGCTTGATGTTCGAGTCAAATGGAAGTTTGAATCGAACATCGGGTGTTTGTCTGTTCGATGAACACACATAAAAGGGACGTTCAGCGGGAAGTTTGCCCACTGCCGAGCGCCCCATAATGCACTGAGCTTTTGCAGTGCATTGATTGTTGATGATTGGTCAAAGGAGGCACCTGAACTGTATCCTGAACTGTATGTCTTGGCCAATCACAGCACAATGTACTGTGAGAACCATGATTGGCCAAAGGCAGGGTGCCTTTGGCCAATCATGGCTCAGGGTTAAGTCCAGGCCCCACTCACACTATATAAGGCTGCTGCTTACACAACAGCCTTGTGTAGCGTGTTAGTGGAAATTAGCCGGGGTAGTTAGTGGATGGCGAGTTCAGTCAGTTTAGTGTAGTCAGTGTAGTGTAGTGTTGCGAATAACACAGTGTAGTGTAGTGTTGTGAATAACACAGTGTAGTGTACAACACTCTTGTGTCACCACTGATCACATTTTTTGTTTCATTGATCTTTTTTTTTTTTTCTGCATTATTGGTATCCCCCCTCCCCCTTCAGTTTTGCAGGTGTTATTCCTTCTGCATCGGCACAGCAGTGGTTTCCTTTTTTTTCGGGCGCAGCAGCACTTCAGAATATTTAGGGCATAATTGATGTCACCCTTCTGCATCACAGGTGTTTGTGTGAACAGTGGTTTCCTTTTTTTTGTTTTTATTTTTTTTTTTAGTGCAGCAGCACTAAGAATATTTAGGGCATAATTGCTGTCCCCCTTCTGTGTTGCAGGTGTTCCTCTTTCTGCGTCAGCTGTGGTTTCCTTTTTTTTTAGTGCAGCAGCACTAAGAATATTTAGGGCATAATTGTCGTACCCCCTTCTGTGTCGCAGGTGTTCCTCTTTCTGCGTCAGCTGTGGTTTTCTCTCTTTTTTTTTGGTGCAGCAGTACTAAGAATATTCAAGGCATAATTTCTGTCCCCCCTTCTGCGTCGCAGGTGTTCCCCTTTCTGCGTCAGTAGTGGTTCGCTTTTTTGGATTTTTTTTTTCTCCAGCAGCAGCAAAAAAAAGAAAAATTCTCCATAATTGCTGTTCCTTCTTCTCGCAGGTGGTCTTTCTTCTTCTTCTGCATCACCACTGTTTTTTTATTTTTTGGGCTTTCGTTATTTATTTTTTTTACATTTATTTTAAATAAATAAATAAAAAGTCATAAAAATCCCCCCAAAAAATCCTTATCATGTCTGAAAGGAAAACAAGGAGAGGCAGACACTCACAGGCCACTAAAAGAGGGCAAGCAGCCTCTGTGTCCACAGTAAAAAATGGTGTTCACGAACATGGTGCATCCTCTGCCGCCGGCGCACGCTTGTCCTTTTTTTCCTGTGCTGGCTGTGTTATTGAGCCACAACATGCAGAAGAGTTGGTGGAGTGGATAACTAAGCTGTCCTCATCCTCCTCATCCTCTGTCACCCAGGCTCATACTAGTTTTCCTTCTACCACAGCTGCCAAAGCGGCCTATTCCACAGGCTCCTTGTCCACAGCTACTTCTTCCACAGGGTATAAACAGGGCCAAGGATAAATTCAAGGGAAAAAACAAGCTTACTTACTGACCAGCTCGCAGACAACCAATTAAACCTAACAGTATGCGTTAAAAACAGGGGTTTAGTCTGCACGCATTTGCAAATGCATACGTAAGCCACAGAGCCTCGCCACGGCACCCTGGTATCTGTGGTACCCAACACTGACTTATAAGTGTCCCCACAGTGGAGGCACATGCATTCTGATGGATAGGTGAGGGCAGGCGGACTGAAGGGGAGCCCGACCCTTCTTAAAAAGGTACAGGAGCACGCTGAGCACCCAGCATGCAACTCAATGGCAGTGAAGGTGTCAGTGTGTTGCCTGACCAATATACGAGACAGTGATACAAAAGAGACGCCAAATCCGACGCACAAAGTGCCACGCATGCTCAGAAAAAATAAAGAGCTGAAAGCCATTGGCTACTGCCCCGTTTATAGTCCCGACGTACGTGTTTTACGTCACCGCGTTCAGAATGATTGGATTTTCCGACAACTTTGTGTGACCGTGTGTATGCAAGACAAGTTTGAGCCAACATTTGTCGGAAAAAATCCTAGGATTTTGTTGTCGGAATGTCCGATCAATGTCCGACCGTGTGTACGGGGCATAACAGTATGCGTCAAAAGCTTTTAATGCATACTGTTATAAAATACTATTCCTGAATCTTGATTATGCTAGCTTCCAACAATGTTTTTGGTTTAGGGCACCACCAACACCCAAGGCCCAATTTTTCTGCTTCTGTTTGACAGGGGCATGTAATTTCCATATTTTTTCAAATTTTTAATAGCAGGGCCCATTCTTGCACCCAGCAAGAGTAACTGTGAGGGGTTACAGTGTTCAGGCACCACTAGGGATGGTTTGGGCCAAGCATAAATTTGGTCTGAACATTGCTAATTTAGGTACTCGCCTAACCCCCAAACTTTCTGGGCACTTAGTGAGATGTTTGCACAGCGAGCACGTAGTCAATAGGTTGTTAAAGCTTCCCCGATGAGAGCTGAATTGAAAAAAATAATTGTAAAAAAAAAAAAGAATGTAACTTAAAAAAAATTGGCGTGGGGGGACTCTGAGTCTAGTATAGATTTTAAGGGGAACTCCACACCAACATGTTAAAAAAAAATGGCGTGGGGTCCCCCAAATATCCATACCAGACCCTTATCCAAGCCTGCAGCCTGGTAGGTCAGGAAAGGGGGGTATGAGCGAGCACCCCCCCTCCTGAACTATACCAGGCCGCTTGCCCTTAACATGAGGAAGGTGCTTTGGGGTGCTCCCAAAGCACCTTGTCCCCATGTTGATGGGGATAAGGTCCTCTTCCAGACAACCCTGGGCTGTGGTTGTCACGGCCTGCGGGTGGGGGGCTTATCGGGCAGGCGGGGTGCTTATTGGAATCTGGAAGCCCCTGATCCCAGCTCCCTCTATGTGAATAGGTATCGGCTACATTGTACTCCTACCTATTCACCAAAAAAGTGTCAAAAAGTATTCCACTTTTGTATAACATATTCAAATGTTATGCCAGATTGATTCCAACAACATGCAATGGTTATTCTAGCAGCTAAGATTATATAAGAAGTTAAGCCTTTGGTGTGTTTAGGTAAACTCATATCAAATTTTTGAAAAAGAGCAATGTCAAGGGATTTAATATAATTAATTTTGGTAACTTCATGTATAAAGTCAAATATTTTTATCCAAAATGTACCTATTTTAGGACATCGCAACCAGATGTGTACCATAGAACCTTCTTGACCACAATTTCTAAAACATTCAGAAGAGAATTGTCGATTTATTTTAGCTATCCTTGAAGGAACCATGTACTATCTTAATGGAGTTTTGTAATTAGATTCCACTAAAGACATATTTATTGAAATTTTAGAGATATTATTGATAGTTTTATACTATATATTTATTGACTATATATCCTATAGGTTTTTTGATACAGATTCATTAGCCTTGGATGTCCTATAGAAGAAAAACTAACCCCTCAAAGAATAGGTGGGACTTTAAAGGCAACGAGGTAGTAAAAAACGATTTATACAAATATACAAAAATACAAATAGAAAAAGTCTAATACAGTTCATTCAAAAAACAATAAAATATTATAATATAAGGAGTGAATATACTGATGTAAAATTCGAATGTATATTTGTGTAGTCTTCCACCTGGGCCTACGCATTTCGGGACTGCCTAAAGAGTCCCTTCATCAGGGGCAGTTTGTAGGAGGAATTACACTACATAATGAGATATAAATTAGAAATAATTAGAGACCATATGTATTAAACACATTGTCTGCATCATAGACCAATCTGTAACATCAAAAAAATATATACAAAAGAGATAACACACATACCCAGGTATATTCAATACAGGAAGCTCACTGTCAAGGCCTCGGAGGAGTGTACGGACAGAGCGCCACGAGAGTCCAGAAGGAATCGGGCGTATGTCTGGCCCCGCCTTATCCACACTAGTCCCCCCGTGTAGCCCCAAATGTGCGAACTCAGTCGGGGCAGTACTATCCCAGTAGAATTCCACTAAAAAAGCACCAAAAGGGGATTATCTGAAACAAAGAGAAGAAAGAAAAAACTCCCAGTGGGCTGGTATACATCTACACATAAAAAAAAACAAAAACAAAAAAAAACCTAATAATAATAATAACCGCCACATCGTGGACGCAGAGCCCCATATCCACCATGCGGATCCACGTCCAGACGGGGCGTGGAGGTAAAGAAAAAACCTCTTGATGCACCCAGCTTACCCTAGTACTGGTTCAAACGGAAAACCGTTTAGGGAGAGTGGGCAGAAAATCCCCAGATTCCTGAGTAGGAGCGGAGACCCCTCAATGCACAGCAGCTCCAAGAGGTCACGGAAAATACAGATTTCCCATGAGGGCAAGATCTAAGCTACAAGACAAAAAGACCTAATCATCAAAACAGAAGCAGAAATGCTCTTTCAAGTATTGCAATATATAATATATATTGCATCAAGACTCAATCAAAACCAAACGGCACAGAAAGCCTATGGCAGATTGCAGTAATGCAAAGACAGAGAAAGTAAGGGGCAGTATTACCTTGTTAATCAATGGGCTGTGTCACAGTGCACCATGGAGTTCCGCTCGTCAAATCCGTAGCCGCCGCCGAGCAGGACAGTGTCACTGACTCGGCGTTAGGCGGCTTAATATGGGGTAGAGGATGATTAGGCAGCTGGGGCGCTGATTGACGTGCGGACGCCGTGACGCCGCTCCAACCAATGAGAGGAAGGAACAGGAGCCATGGCAACGTCCTCCGTGTAGAGGAGGGAGGGGATAGGAGTCTAGGCAATCAACGGAGGAGAGTCTAAATGACGACATCCTCCTGTCATTTCTAGATAGAAGTTTAGGAGAGAGGGAGAGAAGCCTATACAAACTCCTCACTCGCCAGTGTGATGGGAGGCATATAGCCAGCCTCAGCATCGCAGCCATCATAAAGGGGAAGATAGAAATAACACAATAAAGTAAGAGGCAGGGAAAATAAAAGATTTTTGACACGAGAATGACAAGAGGGGTCATTAAACCCCCCAGGGTCAACGTGTATGGTCCAAGCCTCATGCTCGTTACGATTGGTTACTTAAAGATACCAAAGGGACAGGGGGGGGACCCTGAGCCGTCGCTGCACGGCACCCCCCACAGCGAAGCTGTGAGGGGGGTCATGCAACCACCGCCCACCGACGCAAAAAAGGCGACCGTGCCCACATATGGGGAACAGCGGTAAAGCCACTGCCCATCCAATGGGGGCAATATACGGGCGCCAACAACAGGCCCCCCAAGGGATAAAAATCCCGGGAGGCCCCCGTGCGCCGGGCGGGACAAGGAGGGGCCAGTAAACTATGATCTAAAATACTCAAAGGAGACCGACAGGGAGCCTCAATTACTGACAGTATACCTACAATTACAAGGATACATAAAAGAACAAATGTATGCCTAGACAGGGGTGGCCTAACATGACATGATAACCGTAATCAACCAGACACAGAACATCAAGGCACCACCATAGGAATAAATCATGAAATAAAGTAACGGGACAACCACAATAACAATGGAATTTCAAGGTGGAGAGTTTATAAATCCTTCTCACACAACCCAGAGGAGAAACCCTCTAGAAAGGGTCTGTAACTAAAATGATCATTTAGCCCGGGGGGTGAGGTGGCAGCAAGGTCCATAATCCAGCGGGCTTCCCGCTGTAGAAGGGCCTTGTTCCAATCCCCACCCCTTGGGCTGGGGTGGACTCTATCCAGGATAAGAAAATAGATATTGGGAAAATTACCATGATGTTCATTGGCCACATGCCTCCCTAAAGGAAGGTCAGGGTTAGCTTTTCTCATAGCTGTAATATGACGTGAGGCTCGCAAAGAAAATTTTAATTCAGTCTTGCCTACATAGAATTGTCGGCATTGGCAGACTAAAAGGTATACCACACCCTCAGTCTTACAGTTCGAGAAATGACATGGTCTATATGGGCGCCCATTTGGAAGAACAACATTCTGACTAGTATTCATAAATCTGCAGATGGAACATCCCCCACAGGTGAACGTCCCAAATCTCTTGCAGGGATCACCACGTGATTCGCCGACAAATTCGCTGTGTACCAACTGGTCACGCAGGGAACCTGTGCGTCGGTAGGTGATTGCAGGTAATGCGGATAAATGTGGGCGTAAAGTGGGGTCGGAGTATAGTATATGCCAGTGTTTATTGAGAATTGATTTAACAGACTCATGTTGGTTGCTAAACCTCATAATCATCCTAGTGGGAGGATCCGTTTGTTTTCTTTTGATGGCTAAATAGCAATTCCCATTGAGTTCTTTTGTTTGCACGTTTGTATGCTTTTTTTTTAGAAGAGAACGGGAATAGCCCCTCGCAAGAAGCCTATCTCTGAGTGCGACCGCTTCAATTAAGTATGTATTTTGATCAGAGCAATTCCGCCTCAGCCTCAAATATTGGCTGTAAGGGATTGCGCGGAGTAATGGTTGGGGGTGAGCACTAGAGGCATGTAAGATGGTGTTGCCCGCGGTGGGTTTCCGAAAAAGGCCACTGGAGAGGGTCCCGTCTGGGTTCTTACTAATGGTGGTGTCCAGGAAAGTAATATTGTTTTGACTATGAGTGACAGTAAACTTTAAATTGAAGGTATTGCGTTGCATCAAAGTGATGCATTCGTTCAATTCCTTTTCAGAGCCCTCCCACAACACCAAAATGTCGCCTATATAGCGGTACCACGCCGCTATATATTGGGTGTGGGATTTGAAAGACTCGTCAGAGAGAAATGACTGCTCCCATTCACCCAGGTACAGGTTAGCTGTTCTATCAACCTCAGGCACATTGGGTAACTATGGTGCACGTGGTGAGAGCTCTCTTCCCCCTCTGGGTACCTCTGGTGGCAATTCTGCTTCTGCTTCACATGTGGGTGTTCAGCTCTCTCAATCTAACGTGAATTCATCGTCTAAGGTGGAGGTAAGCCAAAGCCGATTTTTTCCACAGGACAATACTCTCAATCCAAAAACTTAAAATATGCACAGCTAGGTGCTGCTAATGTTGATGACAGAAATATCATCAACTTATCTAGCTACGCTTTGTCAGATGAAGAGAAATCCCTTCTATCCAGGGGTCTGAGTTTCTGTCCGAACTCCAACCTCGACATTTTCGAGACCATTAAAGACTTAAATCTGTTTGCCCGAAAGTTATTATTGAAAAGTATGTATTCCAAAACTAAAATTAAAACCGCTGATGCACAACATGACAAAGATCTTGATGTTCTGTTGTCCTTATTGGAGGAACAGGACTCACCTGACCTCATTGACTCCATCGACTTAGACTCACTCCTCTATGAGAAACCCACAGAGCCAGCCACGTCACCCTGCATTCCCAAAAAAATGAAGAATAAATCAGATAAATTTCCTCCCCTCAGCTCTAACTCCAACTTTATTTCCTTCGTGACCACTGTCACATCGGAAATCAATAAATTGAAAATTCATAAAAAGACTGGGAATCTATCTCCTTCTGAATTGGTTGCTCTAAATAATTTGAAGAAATGCCAGTCCCTTGTCATTAAGCCCTCTGACAAGGGCGAGAATATTGTAATCATGTCAAATGAGCAATATAAAATCATGTGCCATAAAGTACTGGCCAATCGGGACTGGTATAGACCCATTTCCAAGGCCAATATTGCTAAATTTGAGATTCAATTTTATGCGCTGATTGACGGCGCATTCTCACAAGGGATTATTGACCAGGATGTCTGGGAATTTTTACGTATAAAGTTTCCCAGAATCCCAACCTTCTATTGTCTACCCAAAGTCCATAAAAACTGTCAGACACCCCCAGGGAGACCCATAGTGTCTGGGAACAGGGCCATCACTGAACATCTTAGTCTCTTTGTAGACTCCCATCTTAAACCGTTTGTTCAAAATCTGCCTTCATACGTGCGCGACACTATCCACCTGCTACAATCTTTAGAGGGCCTACACGTCTCACCTCAGTCCCTATTGGTGGTGATTGACGTGGAGGCGCTGTATAGCTCTATCCCCCACCACTTGGGATTGGCCGTGATCAGACATGTCATCGCTCAAATCCACAGAGATGATAAAAAATTATGTGAATTTATTATGGCCCTAGAATTCATTCTTTACCACAACATATTTTCCTTTGATGGCTCCCATTTCCTCCAGGTGCAGGGCGTCGCGATGGGGACCTCCTGTGCCCCGTCCTATGCTAACCTGTACCTGGGGGAATGGGAGCAGTCATTTCTCTGACGAGTCTTTCAAATCCCACACCCAATATATAGCGGCGTGGTACCGCTATATAGACGACATTTTGGTGTTGTGGGAGGGCTCTGAAAAAGGAATTGAACGAATGCATCACTTTGATGCAACGCAATACCTTCAATTTAAAGTTTACTGTCACTCATAGTCAAAACAATATTACTTTCCTGGACACCACCATTAGTAAGAACCCAGACGGGACCCTCTCCAGTGGCCTTTTTCGGAAACCCACCGCGGGCAACACCATCTTACATGCCTCTAGAGCTCACCCCCAACCATTACTCCGCGCAATCCCTTACAACCAATATTTGAGGCTAAGGCGGAATTGCTCTGATCAAAATACATACTTAATTGAAGCGGCCGCACTCAGAGATAGGCCTCTTGCGAGGGGCTATTCCCGTTCTCTTCTAAAAAAGCATACAAACGTGCAAACAAAAGAACTCGACGGGAATTGCTATTTAGCCATCAAAAGAAAACAAACGGATCCTCCCACTAGGATGATTATGAGGTTTAGCAACCAACATGAGTCTGTTAAATCAATTCTCAATAAACACTGGCATATACTATACTCCGACCCCACTTTACGCCCACATTTATCCGCATTACCTGCAATCACCTACCGACGCACAGGTTCCCTGCGTGACCAGTTGGTACACAGCGAATTTGTCGGCGAATCACGTGGTGATCCCTGCAAGAGATTTGGGATGTTCACCTGTGGGGGGATGTTCCATCTGCAGATTTATGAATACTAGTCAGAATGTTGTTCTTCCAAATGGGCGCCCATATAGACCATGTCATTTCTCGAACTGTAAGACTGAGGGTGTGGTATACCTTTTAGTCTGCCAATGCCGACAATTCTATGTAGGCAAGACTGAATTAAAATTTTCTTTGCGAGCCTCACGTCATATTACAGCTATGAGAAAAGCTAACGCTGACCTTCCTTTAGGGAGGCATGTGGCCAATGAACATCATTGTAATTTTCCCAATATCTATTTTCTTATCCTGGATAGAGTCCACCCCAGCCCGAGGGGTGGGGATTGGAACAAGGCCCTTCTACAGCGGGAAGCCCGCTGGATTATGGACCTTGCTGCCACCTCACCCCCCGGGCTAAATGATCATTTTAGTTACAGACCCTTTCTAGAGGGTTTCTCCTCTGGGGTGTGTGAGAAGGATTTATAAACTCTCCACCTTGAAATTCCATTGTTATTGTGGTTGTCCCGTTACTTTATTTCATGATTTATTCCTATGGTGGTGCCTTGATGTTCTGTGTCTGGTTGATTACGGTTATCATGTCATGTTAGGCCACCCCTGTCTAGGCATACATTTGTTCTTTTATGTATCCTTGTAATTGTAGGTATACTGTCAGTTATTGAGGCTCCCTGTCGGTCTCCTTTGCTGAGTATTTTAGATCATAGTTTACTGGCCCCTCCTTGTCCCACCCGGCGCACGGGGGCCTCCCGGGATTTCTATCCCTTGGGGGGCCTGTTGGCGCCCGTATATTGCCCCCATTGGATGGGCAGTGGCTTTACCGCTGTTCCCCATATGTGGGCACGGTCGCCTTTTTTGCGTCGGTGGACGGTGGTTGCATGACCCCCCTCACAGCTTCGCTGTGGGGGGTGCCGTGCAGCGACGGCTCAGGGTCCCCCCCCTGTCCCTTTGGTATCTTTAAGTAACCAATCGTAACGAGCATGAGGCTTGGACCATACACGTTGACCCTGGGTGGTTTAATGACCCCTCTTGTCATTCTCGTGTCAAAAATCTTTTATTTTCCCTGCCTCTTACTTTATTGTGTTATTTCTATCTTCCCCTTTATGATGGCTGTGATGCTGAGGCTGGCTATATGCCTCCCATCACACTGGCGAGTGAGGAGTTTGTATAGGCTTCTCTCCCTCTCTCCTAAACTTCTATCTAGAAATGACAGGAGGATGTCGTCATTTAGACGCTCCTCCGTTGATTGCCTAGACTCCTATCCCCTCCCTCCTCTACACGGAGGACGTTGCCATGGCTCCTGTTCCTTCCTCTCATTGGTTGGAGCGGCGTCACGGCGTCCGCACGTCAATCAGCGCCCCAGCTGCCTAATCATCCTCTACTCCATATTAAGCCGCCTAACGCCGAGTCAGTGACACTGTCCTGCTCGGCGGCGGCTACGGATTTGACGAGCGGAACTCCATGGTGCACTGTGACACAGCCCATTGATTAACAAGGTAATACTGCCCCTTACTTTCTCTGTCTTTGCAGTACTGCAATCTGCCATAGGCTTTCTGTGCCATTTGGTTTTGATTGAGTCTTGATGCAATATATATTATATATTGCAATACTTGAAAGAGCATTTCTGCTTCTGTTTTGATGATTAGGTCTTTTTGTCTTGTAGCTTAGATCTTGCCCTCATGGGAAATCTGTATTTTCCGTGACCTCTTGGAGCTGCTGTGCATTGAGGGGTCTCCACTCCTACTCAGGAATCTGGGGATTTTCTGCCCACTCTCCCTAAACGGTTTTCCGTTTGAACCAGTACTAGGGTAAGCTGGGTGCATCAAGAGGTTTTTTCTTTACCTCCACGCCCCGTCTGGACGTGGATCCGCATGGTGGATATGGGGCTCTGCGTCCACGATGTGGCGATTATTATTAGGTTTTTTTTTGTTTTTTGTTTTTTTTATGTGTAGATGTATACCAGCCCACTGGGAGTTTTTTCTTTCTTCTCTTTGTTTCAGATAATCCCCTTTTGGTGCTTTTTTAGTGGGATTCTTCTGGGATAGTACTGCCCCGACTGAGTTCGCTCATTTGGGGCCACACGGGGGGACTAGTGTGGATAAGGCGGGGCCAGACATACGCCCGATTCCTTCTGGACTCTCGTGGCGCTCTGTCCGTACTCTCCTCCGAGGCCTTGACAGTGAGCTTCCTGTACTGAATATACCTGGGTCCTGGGTATGTGTGTTATCTCTTTTGTATATATTTTTTTGATGTTACAGATTGGTCTATGATGCAGACAATGTGTTTAATACATATGATCTCTAATTATTTCTAATTTATATCTCATTATGTAGTGTAATTCCTCCTACAAACTGCCCCTGATGAAGGGACTCTTTAGGCAGTCCCGAAACGCGTAGGCCCAGGTGGAAGACTACACGAATATACATTCAAATTTTACATCAGTATATTCACTCCTTATATTATAATATTTTATTGTTTTTTGAATGAACTGTATTAGACTTTTTCTATTTGTATTTTTGTATATTTGTATAAATAAAATTGTTTTTTACTACCTCGTTGCCTTTAAAGTCCCACCTATTCTTTGAGGGGTTAGTTTTTCTTCTCTTGATATCAGGGATGGTGGCAACTCCTATGACCTATTTGGATGGTATTCTCCTCTTTATATTGGATGTCCTATAAGTTTTTGGGAGACCGAATTCCCTGGGCTCGGAGAGACCAACATATTGGTCTTTTTAGCTGGTAAGGAGAATACCTTTATATGTCATTATATATATATATATATATATATATATATATATATATATATATATATATATATATATATATATATATATATATATATATATATATATATATATATATATATATATATATATATATCAATCATTCTTTATTTGATGTAACAATGTATTACACTATGTAAAGAAAAAACAATTCTTGAACACCAAAAAAAAAAAAAAGAAACTCAAGAAGTTTCCTATACACTGGACTATAATAGCAACAATAGAATAGCATAGAAATTGTGCACCATTTGTAATGTCATTCCCTGGATATTATATCCAATATATGTAAATGTTTTTTTTTAAGATTTTATGTTTTTCTATCCTTTTTATTGGCAAACTTTTAAGTATAATAAACATCTAATAACACTGTGCTGTAAAAAAAAAAATAACCTAAATCATATAACTTAAGCAACAATAAATAGTGATAAATAAAGTGTTTTAACAATTAATCTATAACATTCCTGCTGCCTCCTTTATAAGAAATATATCTCTCTTATGCAATCAAATCAATGTTAATAGATTCCAGAAGGCGCTAGAACAATGCTAGAAATCCAAAGTATGAAGTCTTTAAGTTCACTAAAAAGTCTGTGCAAAAGTCCCACACATAATATAACTGCAAATAGCAGTTCCAATAGAGTTCCAGTCGTGCAGGAAAGATGATGTGATTATCTCACTCCACAAACAACCACCTCAAGTGCTCACCCTATGTGAGTCTCACTCACCAAATGGTTATGTTTCACATATAAATGCTTTGAATAAATCAATCAGAATTGGTGATGGGCCAAACACCCCCCACCACACCAGAACATCTCAAACAGGGAAAAAGTTCTACTGAACATGCAAACTCTGTTAAAGGCTATGGTACACGAATATGAAAAATCAAAAGTCCTCATTTTAAAGGCTTATATGCAAATTATTGTCATAAAAAGTTTATAGGGACCTGTTTACTGCCCTGGGGGACATGTATCAATGCAAACAAAATTTAAAACAATCATTTTTCTGTTCAAATTTTTTATTGGTAGCAATCAATAAACAATAGTATGTATTCATTTGAAAACAATGAAAATTAAATAGAGTATCATGGATAAGAAATACAGAGAAAAATGTATTGGTTGTGAAGATACACAGTAATGTAGGATTACACAAGCATACATGCGTTGACAGATTTCAAGAAGTACTAGGATGTTGGAGGCGAGAGCCTATTGTTGTAGTGAGTATAAGACAAGAGTATTACTCCGTTAGATGAGGGAGAGGTAACTGTTTAGGGTGTTACACTAATAGATGGCATTACCAATGGTGTACATTGGGTAAGGGAGTGAGTAAGAAAGAGGGGGGAGGAACAGGTAAATAAAAAGAAGAAGAAAGAGAAGGGAAGCACGGGCTAAAATAATCGTTTTTAACCTCCCTGGCGGTTTTCCTGAGTGTGGCCTGGGGTTAAATTTCAGTAACATTTGCGGCAAACCCGAGCCACACTCGGGATTGCATCTCAGGATCCTGGTGCAGGTTACTTACTTTATCCCCAGGATCCTGCGATGTCCCCCGCCGTGTCTGCGTGCTGTGTCCTCCACCCGAAGCTCTGTGTGCTGGGCTCCATTCCCTGCGAGTGTCGTGACGCGACGGGGTGCGGAGCCTGGCAGCAAATTCAAAAAGTTGAAAATTCATAAACACATACAGTACACTGTAATCTTACAGATTACATTACTATATGAAATCATTTCACATCCCTTTTGTCCCTAGTGCTTTGTCCAATGCCCTGCATGCAGTTTTATATTATATATACTGTTCTTTCTGCCTGGAAACTTGAGATTGTCCATAGCAACCAAAAAGTGTCCCTTTACATCAAAAAGTGGTTTTAGACCAGCTAGAAAACAGTGATAATAAATTAGAACACTTGCAGAATTGGGTGAATCATGGGGAAATTCATTTTATTATTATTATATTATTTTTGATAATGTATGGTTATTTATTATATTATAATTTTATGTTTCAAACTTTATCATACCCGGGATAGCTACTAGACTCTTGTTTGGACAGATTTAAGTGCGTTATTGCTAAGAATTACAGGCCTACAATATAAAAAGCCAAATTTCTATGCAAAACAATTGTACCGCTTTGAGATGCAAAAATCTGACATAAATCATACATCCAGGGAGGCTACAGGAGCAGTGATTTTAATTATGCTTAAAGTAAACAAGTAAAATTAAAAATTCCTTTAAAAATCATGCCTGTGGAATCCCCTTCGTCTGCCTGTAATTTGGCGCATCTGTATGATTTATAGAGCCTGCTGCAGCAATACTGACATTTCTAAAAGGAAAAGATGTCATTTAAAAAAAAAAAAAAAAAAAGGAGTCCCCCCCAAAATTCATACCAGACCCTTGTCCGAGCATGCAGCGTGGCAGGTCAGTAAAAGAGAGGGTATGAGTGAGTGCCCCCCCTCCTGAAATATACCAGGCCACATGCCCTCAACATGAGGGGGTGGGTGCCTTGGGGCAGGGGGGCAAGGGCCTCTTCCTGACAATTCTGGGCTGTGGTTGTCGGGGTCTGTGGAGGAGGCACTTATCGGAATCTGGAAGCCCCATTTAACAAGGGAGGCCCCAGATCCCAGCCCCCCTCGCTATGTGAATGGGTATCGGGTACACCGTACCCCTAACCATTCAGCAAAAAAGTGTCAAAAAGTAAGAAACACAGGAAACAGTTTTTGACAAGTCCTTTATTAAAAAAGAAAAAAATAGTGTCCCTCAATGTAATCCGTCGTCAATCATGACGCCCACCGGACCCCCAAAAAAAGGAGAAAAAAAATGCTTCTACTCCTTGGAGGCTTTCTGCCATATGCCCGCTCTGCACAGTTCTTATATAGGCAAGGGGCGGGGCCACCCAGCTATGTCACTCGGTGGCACCGTCCCCTTCTAATGTCACGTGACATCACATGACATCAGAAGGGGGTGGTGCCATTGGATGCTATAGCTGGGTGACCCCGCCCATTCCCTATATTAGAACTGTCAAAGCACAAAGAAGGCTGGCTGCGGGAGGCCTCCCAAAAGGCGAAAGCGGGGTTTTTTCTCTCTATTTTTTGGGTCTGGTGGGCGTCATGATTGACAATGGATTTACATCGTGGGACACTATTTTTTTTCTTTTTTAATAAATAAAATAAACTGTCAAAATCAGTTTCCTGTGGTTATTACTTTTTGACACTTTTTTGGTGAATAGGTAGGAGTACAATGTAGCCGATACCTATTCACATAGAGGGAGCTGGGATCAGGGGCTTCCAGATTCCAATAAGCACCCCGCCTGCCCGATAAGCCCCCCGCCCGCAGAACGTGACAACCACAGCCCAGGGTTGTCTGGAAGAGGACCTTATCCCCATCAACATGGGGACAAGGTGCTTTGGGAGCACCCCAAAAGCACCTTCCTCATGTTGAGGGCAAGCAGCCTGGTATGGTTCAGGAGGGGGGGTGCTCGCTCATACTACCCTTTCCTGACCTACCAGGCTGCAGGCTTGGATAAGGGTCTGGTATGGATATTTGGGGGACCATTTTTTTTTACATGTTGGTGTGGAGTTCCCCTTAAAATCTATACTAGACTCAAAGAGTCCCCCCACGCCAATTTTTTTTAAGTTACATTCTTTTTTTTTTACAATTTTTTTTTCAATTCAGCTCTCAGCGGGGAAGATTTAACAACCTATTGACTGCGTGCTCGGTGTGCAAACATCTCACTAAGTGCCCAGAAAGTTTGGGGGTTAGGCGAGTACCTAAATTAGCAATGTTCAGACCAAATTTATGCTCGGCCCAAACCATCCCTAGTGGTGCCTGAACACTGTAACCCCTCACAGTTACTCTTGCTGGCCGCAAGAATGGGCCCTGCTGTTAAAAATGTGAAAAAATATGGAAATTACATGCACCTGTCAAACAGAAGCAGAAAAATTGGGCCTTGGGTGTTGGTGGTGCCCTAAACCAAAAACATTGTTGGAAGCTAGCATAATCAAGATTCAGGAATAGTATTTTATAACAGTATGCATTAAAAGCCTTTGACGCATACTGTTATGCCCCGTACACACGGTCGGACATTGATCGGACATTCCGACAACAAAATCCTAGGATTTTTTCCGACGGATGTTGGCTCAAACTTGTCTTGCATACACACAGTCACACAAAGTTGTCGGAAAATCCGATCATTCTGAACGCGGTGACGTAAAACACGTACCTAGGGACTATAAACAGGGCAGTAGCCAATAGCTATCTCTTTATTTATTCTGAGCATGCGTGGCACTTTGTGCATCGGATTTGTGTACACACGATTAGAATTTCCGACAATTCGGATCCGGATTTTGTTGTTGGAAAATTTTATAGCCTGCTCTCAAACTTTGTGTGTCGGAAAATCCGATGAAAAGTCCGATGGAGCCCACACACGGTCGGAATTTCTGACAACACGATCCGATCGCACATTTTCCGTCGGAAAATCCGATCGTGTGTACGGGGCATTAGACAGGTTTAATTGGTTGTCTGTGAGCTGGTCAGTAAGTAAGCTTGGTTTTTTCCCTTGGATTTATCCTTCGCCTTATTTATACCTTTTGTAGCCTTCCAATTCTGCTTACTGTGATGGTCAGCTATAGATGGGGCAATGGCGTCTCTTTTGTATCACTGTCTCGTATATTGGTCAGGCAACACACTGACACCTTCACTGCCATTGAGTTGCATGCTGGGTGCTCAGCGTGCTCCTGTACCTTTAAGAAGGGACGGGCTCCCCTTCAGTCCACCTGCCCTCACCTATCCATCAGAATGCATGTGCCTCCACTGTGGGGACACTTATAAAAGTTAGTGTTAGGTACCACAGATACCAGGGTGCCGTGGCAAGGCTCTGTGGCTTACGTATGCATTTGCAAATGCGTGCAGATTAAACCCCTGCTTTTAACGCATACTGTTAGACAGGTTTAATTGGTTGTCTGCGAGCTGGCCAGTAAGTAAGCTTGTTTTTTTCCCTTGAATTTATCCTTGGCCCTGTTTATACCCTGTGGAAGGAGTAGCTGTGGACAAGGAGCCTGTGGAATAGGCCGCTTTGGCAGCTGTGGTGGAAGGAAAACTAGTATGAGCCTGGGTGACAGAGGATGAGGAGGATGAGGACAGGTTAGTTATCCGCTCCATTAACTCTTCTGCATGTTGTGGCTCAATAACACAGCCAGCACAGGAAAAAAAAAGGACAAGCGTGCCCCGGCGGCAGAGGATGCACCATGTTCGTGAACACAATTTTTTACTGTGGACACAGAGGCTGCTTACCCTCTTTTAGTGGCCTGTGAGTGTCTGCCTCTCCTTGTTTTCCTTTCAGACATAAGGATTTTTTGGGGGGATTTTTATAACTTTTTATTTATTTATTTAAATATGGTGCTTGGGTGCAATACTTTTGTGCTTGGTGCACTATAAACCGTTTTATTATTGTTTTTAATTTTTGGGGGAGATTTTTATAACTTTCTTTTATAGAGTGTGGGATGGGAATATGGTGCTTGGGTGCAATACTTTTGTGCTTGGTGCTTTATAAACGGTTTCATTTTTTTAATAAAGAAAATAAGGGTGCAGCAATTGTGGAATTTTTTTTACTGATGCAGCTGCAAAAAAACTAAAATAAAATAAATTAAAAAAAATAAAAATAACGAAAGCCCAAAAAATAAAAAAACAGTGGTGATGCAGAAGAAAGACCACCTGCGAGAAGAAGGAACAGCAATTATGGAGAATTTTTCTTTTTTTTGCTGCTGCTGGAGAAAAAAAAAATTCCAAAAAAGCCAAAAAAAAAGGGAACCACTTCTGACGCAGAAAGAGGAACACCTGCGACGCAGAAGGGGGGACAGAAATTATGCCCTGAATATTCTTAGTACTGCTGTACCAAAAAAAAAAGAAAAAAAAAGAAAGAAAACCACAGCTGACGCAGAAAGAGGAACACCTGCGACACAGAAGGGGGTACAACAATTATGCCCTAAATATTCTTAGTGCTGCTGCGCTAAAAAAAAAAAATAAATAAAAAAAAAAAAAAAAAGGAAACCACTGTTCACACAGAAACACCTGTGATGCAGAAGGGTGACATCAATTATGCCCTAAATATTCTGAAGTGCTGCTGCGCCCGAAAAAAAGGAAACCACTTCTGTGCCGATGCATAAGGAATAACACCTGCAAAACAGAGGGGGGAGAGGGGGGTACCAATAATGCAGCAACAGAACCTGATGCTGCAAGAAAAAAAAAAAATCAATGAAACAAAAAATGTGATCAGTGGTGACACAAGAGTGTTGTACACTACACTGTGTTATTCACAGCACTACACTACACTGTGTTATTCGCAAACTACACTACACTGACTACACCAAACTGACTGAACTCACCATCTACCAACTACCCTGCCTAATTTCCACTAACACGCTACACAAGGCTGCTTTGTAAGCAGCAGCCTTATATAGTGTGAGTGGTGCCTGGACTTAGCCACTGAGCCATGATTGGCCAAAGGCATCCTGCCTTTGGCCAATCATGGCTCTCACAGTACATTGTGCTGTGATTGGCCAAGGCATACAGTTCAGGATACAATTCAGGCCCAGGGCGGGACTGGGCGTGACTGAGCGGAGCCGAAAAGAGCCGAGTACACTCGGGTATGTGTATCTCGGCTCCGCCCAGTCCCTCCGATCTCTGCGGTGCTCGCTCTGCTCCGCCGAGTCCTCCGGCGCCATATTTGAATCTGTACACTCGGATGTGTATGTTGGCGCGATCGCAAAAAATCAGCGGAGATCGGCGGGGATTGTAAGGCTGCACTAGGGCAAGGCTGCAATGGACACTGGAGAAGGCTGCACTAACAAGGCTGCACTGACATGGCTGCAAGGCTGCACTGGGACAAGGCTGCAATGGACTCTGGGGAAGGCTGCACTAACAAGGTTGCACTGACATGGCTGCAAGGCTGCACTGACAACGCTGCACTGAGAAGGCTTCAATGACACTGATAAGGCTGCATTGATGGGCATTTAAATGAAAGTTTTTTTCCCTTAAACTTCCCTCCTAAACTTGGGGTGCATGTTATACGCCGGCACGTGTTATACGCCGATAAATACGGTAAATGCTCTGCATAAATTGTTCAGAATGCATCACTCCCTCTGAAGGGTTTTCCTATAAACTGGTATGAATGGTAATCTGGTGGTTCTTCAGATATTGGGCAAAGAAAAAGGGAACTCACATAGTGCATCACCATAAAAACATTTAAATGTATTAAACATCCAATAACTACTCACAAACATAAAGATGTCAAAGCCATATCATATATCCCAGCTGATCACTTAGCAGCAATTGGCTGTCCCACACATCTTCAGCAAAACCTTCAGGATAATGTGTAGTGTCAATACAGATTGCCATGCAGCTGCACCCTGACGCAGTGTTTCATCCACTGATTTTTTTCAAAGGGCCCTTTGTAGTTATTGGATGTTTAATCAATTTTAATGCTTTTATGGTAATATACATTGCGAGTTCCCTTTTCTGAGGAACCAGCAGATTACCATTCATACCAGTGTATGGGAAGACTCTTCAGAGGGAGTGGTGCATTCTGAGTAGGGATGGGCTTGATGTTCGAGTCAAGAGAGCGAGCACCGCAGAGATCGGAGGGACTGGGCGGAGCAGAGATACACATAGCCGAATGTACTCGGCTCTTTTCGGCTCCGCTCACAGTCACGCCCAGTCCCGCCCTGGGCGTGACTGTGAGCGGAGCCAAAAAGAGCCGAGTACACTCGGGTATGTGTATCTCGGCTCCACCCAGTCCCTCGGATTTCTGCGCCGCTCGCTCTGCTCCGCCGAGTCCACCAGCGCCATATTTGAATCTGTACACTCGGATGTGTATGTCGGCGCGATCGGAAAAAATCAGCGGAGATCGGCGGGGATCGGCGTATAACACGCACCCACGATTTTCCCCTGGTTTTAGGGGAAAAAAGTGCGTGTTATACGCTGAAAAATATGTGAGCCATAACCATTTGGTGAGTGAGACTTGACATGTGCAGAACAAAAAAAAAATGGTTTAGTATTGTTTCATTTCGATTAGTTATTTACATAAATTTGTTTAGTTAAACTTGTTTAATTGATTTTTGGAATTGGTTTTGTGTATTCCAATCAATTTGTGTATTCAAATCAATTAGAATTGCATTTGGATTTGAATCTAATTCCATTCTGAATCAAATTGATTCTATTCTACATTCAAATTTTGAAAAATGGTTATATTCTTTCTATTCTATATTGTCAGAGAAATAGTGTTCAGAGAATAGGCAGTGGAAGTACCTGCAATCTTGCCAGTAGAAGAAATGGGCGCCATAGGCGCATCATGTGACAGATGGTTCCCCCTGCTGGCCTATAAAAGGCTGCCTCTGTCTGACCCAAGTTCCTGGATTGTCTTCAGCTCTTCCCTGTTTCTGAACCTGTGTTATACTTTTAAGTGGTTCTTGTTGTGACCTTGGCTTGCCTCCTGACCTTCTCTGATCTCCTCTCCAGTGTGACCCCCAGCTTGGCTTACGGACTTGCTATACTTGCACCTGCCTGATTACCCGAGTTTGACCCCCTGCTTGCCTTATCACTTACCTGTGATTGACCCTCAGCTGGCCTCACCATAGCCTCCAATCTGATCTCCTGTGTTCTACCTTCAGCCAGGCTTTTATTAGTGTCTGGATTACTCCTTGTCATCTTCTCAAGCAAAGTCTCCAAGTGATCATCAGCTCAAGCCTTCTCAACCTGCTGGCAAACCATGCTTCTTTGAGCCCTATAACTCCTGTACCGCCTTCAGGGGTATACTGTGCTTAGCCGCAAGGGAATCGTCTCCAAGCATCTTGGCCTCGGGAAAAGGTATCTGACAGTACAATCCAGCCATGTCAGAGGCCGACAGAGTTGGCTCCCCACTCAAGGCTCTGTGCCAGCAGGTCACCGCCCTCACAGTACAGAGACTCCAGGAAGGCTACTTTCAATTGGAGGGTCATCTGCAGCACTTGACGGTCTCGCCTGCTTCTGTAGATTCAGGTCCATCATTTTCCAATACAGCATCCTCCTCCTCTCCACAAGACCGGGCAAGCTCAACTTCCGTAGCAACAGTGGCACCCCCTGAACCACGAGTTCCTACACCTGAATGCTTCCCGGGGAATTGGAAGAAATTCAGAGCCTTCAAAAATGCTTGCTCGTTGTATCTAGCCCTCCAGCCCAGAACCTTCTTCTCTGAGTCTGTGAAAGTGGGGCTCATAATTTCCCTTCTATCCGCGGAACGCCAAGCATGGGCCCATAATTTGCTTGAACAAAAGAGCCCTGTATTGAACTCTGTAGACACCTTTTTCAAAGCAATGGCACAGCTCTATGACGATCCACAGTGCTCAGCAACGGCCAAAGCCTCTCTGCAAACCTTGCTTCAGGGTAAACGCCTGGTAGAAGATTATACGGTTGACTTTTGAAGATGGTCTGCTGACACTGGTTGGAACGAGGCTGCTCTCAAATACCAATACCGGCAAGGCCTCTCAGAAACTCTTAAAGACGAACTGGCCCGAGTCGAGACACCCGCCACCCTAGAAGGCCTAATTCAACTTGCCATAAAACTTGACAGGCGCCTGCAGGAGTGGCGGTCTGAACACTTTTAATCCTCTCGTCCTACTTGGATGCTATCCAGGATTCCACCCGTTCCTTCTCGGCCTAATTCTTCTCTCATTCCTGTCTCAGAAGGTGAACCTATGCAGTTGGGTCTGGTCCACTCTCCACTCACGCCTGATGAGAAGCAATGCCGTTGACAGGCCAATCTTTGTTTATACTGCGGAGGAGCCGGACACTTTCTATGTAACTGTCCTGTGAGGCCTAGTAAGTCGCACCCACCACTTCCTATGAACTTTGAGGTTGCTGATCCTTCCTCTTCTCACCTTATCCTCCCTGTCTACCTCCAGGTGGTGGAAGAGGAGATCCAGCTCTTGGCCATCATTGATTCAGGGGCATGCAGCTGCTTCTTGGACTTCTACCTGGCCATAAGACTCTGTATCCCCCTCCAGGTCAAGAAGAAAAGCCTTCAAGTCCATTTAGCAGATGGTTCCTTACCCTGTTACGGACCTGTTACTCAGGAAACCAGACCCATCCTCACCAATCACAAATTCTGGTCACCAAGAGTTCATTTGTTTTGATTTTATATGCTCACCCATGTTCCCCATCATTCTGGGACTACAGGCCCATAATCCCCAACTAAATTGGATCAAGAAATAACTATCCTTTTCCTCTGTCTATTGTTTACAGCATTGCTTTGTCCCAGCTCCCAGCAATTCGGTCAACTGTTTGACTGTTCAGTCAATACCAAATACTCATCAGAATGTCCCCACGGCTTACCATAATTTATAGTTATATATAAATATATATAATTTGACGTTTTTGATTAAAAAAAAGCCGACAATCTTCCACCCCATCGAGCTTATGACTGTCCGATCAAACTCCTACCAGGAACTAAGATTCCGTTTGGCTGGATATTCCCTCTATCAGAAATTGAGTTGGAGGCCTAACGAGAATATATCAATGAAAACCTTAAAAAAAGGGTTCACCGACCCCTTCTTCCCCAGCTGAAGCTGGTATATTCTTGGTTTAGAAGAAAGATGGTACTCTCAGACCTTGTTTGGATTATAGAGATCTTATTAAGATCACCATTAAAAATCGTTACCTGCTCCCTCTTGTCCCAGAACTCTTCCAGAGATTCCAAACTGCTTGGATCTTTACCAAGCTTGATCTTCGTGGAGCCTACAATCTTGTTCGAATTGGAGAGGGAGATGAGTGGAAGATGGCTTTCAGATCACAGTTTGGTCATTTTGAATACCTTGGTATGCCATTTGGACTTTGCAATGCTCCAGCTACCTTCCAACACCTGGAAATGACATCTTTCGAGAATTCCTTGGAGGGCTGTGACATTAGCATAGAATATAACACAAAAGTTAAAGTGATTGTAAAGTCTTTTTTTTTTTTTTTTTTAATAACAAACATGTTATACTTACCTGCTCTGTGCAGTTGGTTTGGCAAAGAACAGCCCAGATCCTTCTCTTTTTGGGTTCCTCTTTGGCTCTGCTGGCCCCTCCCTCCTGTAGAGTGCCCCCACAGAAAGCAGCTTGCTATGGGGGCACCCGAGTCAGGCTGCAGCGCCATGTGTCATTCAGACACGGAGCTGCCATTTGGCCCTGCCCCCTCTTACTCTTAATTGGCTAACTGACTTTAATTGACAGCAGCGGGTGCCGCTACTGTGTCTTAGCCAATCAGGCGGGAGAGTCCCAGATGGCCGAGGGACTCGTGGACAACGCTGGACAATGATGTGGCTCAGGTAAGTCATAGGGGGCTGCTACACACAGAAGGCTTTTTATCTTAATGCATTCTATATATTAAGATAAAAAAACCTTCTGACTTTAAAACTCCTTTAAACCATATTGTTTATCACATGATCTATATAAACATTTAAAAGGCAATCCAACTAAAAAAATCTCCTCTATGTTGGAAAGATTTTATAAAATGAAGCAACTGTGTATAAAAGTGTACTTCTGAGTCCGGGAGATGGTGCTTGTCACACAAGAAACTAAAGTGAGAAAACCCTCCCTCCAGTACAGATATTAGCAATTTGTTGAAATCCTTTATTTGTCCACCATTTGAAGGGCGTAGGAACCAGGGTGAATGAGGGCATAGAAATTATTGGAGTAAGTGGTCTATGGGGTGACTGGAGATGGTAGGATGCATTAAGCCTGTCCCATAAATCCAATGAGAAAGAGAGAGTAGGGCACAGGATGAGTGGTCCTACTTTGGAGGGCAGGCACATCAGATGACTAGGAGACCGTAAGGTAATGACCATGCTTTTTATGGACATCCAATGAAGCATTGTTTGCAAGTAGTGGGCCACTTGGGTCAGTTGTGCTGTTTGAAAATATTTCCGGAGGTCTGGGACCCCCAGGTCTCCTCGAGCTTTAAAAGTGAAAATAGTTTGTCTATTAACCCTGGGTCTCTTGTCTCCCCAGATGAATTTTAACAATTTCCATTGAAAAGTTAACAGATCTGAGATGCTTATGGCCACCAGGAGGGTTCTAAAATAGTACAGTATTCTGGGCAGGAAATTCATTTTGACAGTGTACAACCTACCAAACTATGAGAAGGGCTCAATAGACCACCTGACCAGATCGGCTGAGTTTGTTTTTTTTTAGCCGGGGGTAGTTAGAGAACATTTGTTTCTCTTTTTACAGCTAAAGGTGCAATTGCTAAAATTAATAGTGTGAGAGATAAAAAGGCACATCTGACATGACCCCCTATATATACACATAAGCATTGGGATTTGTATCCTTTCACTGTTAAGGAAGCCATTGGGTCTTCATATAGTTTTTGCAAAATCGTCAGTAAATTTAAAGAGGAAGTAAACTCAGCACCTCAAATGCTCCTTCTTAATAAAATCAGTCTGCTACAGTTTCCAATAATATTCTGCATCACTCTTTGCCCCTTCAGATGTTTCTTACTGTTTTCCCAGGTAGTTGTAAAATCATACTTCCTTATAGCACCCAGCGCCATCTCAGCTACTGTCTTCCGAGGCTGCAGTGTAGATTACTTCCGCACTTCCTCTCCTTCTCTGCTGTTATCTCGCACATGCTCAGTTATGTTGCAGCCAAGCCTTGTTTTCACTCAAGATTGCTATAGCAACCATCTCCTGCTTACCAAGGCACAGACAAGTGGGCAAATATTTCAGCACTTGTTAACTGTGTAGGGCTTTTTTAACCCTGTAAAATGCAATTGATTATATAATGCAGCTGATCTTCTTGTTTTGGGATGCTTTGTAAGGTGCTGATGTTTACACACCCTGTGACATTGATAGTCACATAGGGTGTTTCAGGAACAAAATTAATCTGTAATCTCGTGGGATCTCTGAACAGTGCCGCAGAGAGAAGATGCACATTTATGAATGGACTGACAGCACAATGAGCATGCCGTTAATGAGGGGGAATATGCGCATGCGGCACTGACATCATGACAAAGAATCTGACAGATTACAAGCAAACAGAGCAGGTTAAGATCAATCCATACAGAGCAATGTGTACAGTGCTTATTGATGATTACATCTAGGAAAACTTATAAAGGAGGGTTTGCAAGCACTTATAGCCAAAGCTGTATTTGAGTTAAAAACAGGTATTCCCAGGAGAGAGAATCAAAGGCCTTTTGTAGATCGAAAGACATACTGTTTCTCTCCATTAAAGCTTCCCAGTTGGATTGGATTGCCAAAATGATGTCCACTATCCTTCAAGTTTGGTCTAATGTATGTCTGTGGGTGACAATTCCCATCTGATCTGGGTAGATATAAAGGGAAAGGAATAAAGCCTGTTAATTAGAGATATGGAGCTGTAATTTGCACAATCACCTGGGTCTTTGCCTGGCTTTGGTATCACATATATGAAGGCCATGTTGTCATGAGGAGGCATACTGACACTTTTCTGCACCTCATTTACAGTAAGTACAAACACAGATAGGGGGGCCAAGATTTCCAAATTTTTTTATAGTAATGGCCCGAAAACCCCTCTGGACCTGGTGCTTTGGAAGGGTTAATGGATTTGATTGCCACCTGGACTTCCATCACAGTGAATTTATATTTTATCAAATCCCTATGCTCGCTCTTAAAGGGTCACTAAACCCACATCATCAAAAATATCAATAAATGCTGCATTACATGCTGTTCATACTCACTCAATCACTATGAGATTTGTTTTCTGTATTCTGCAAAAAAAACTGGTTGATCCTGTTGCTCTCTATCTCTACATTCTGTTCATATCCCCAATTCAGCTAGGGATTTTGCAGCTGCTGAGACAACTCTGCAAATGCTCAGTTTTCAGTGTGTTCCTATGCTAAACATTTCTTCCCTATCACATCTGAGTAGCCCATGTAACTATATAGTCACACATGTAGGTGTATACACAGTGGTAAATGAGAGCCCACTCCCTCCCTCCACCATGCCCACTAACCAACACAATGGAGTGAGATATTACATGTAGATTAATGGTGCCTTTACCTCCCTCTTATTCTAAGACACAGGCCGGAGGAGTGTGACACAACCTGTGACAGGCAGACATCCACCTACACTATGTTATTTCCATAAAATAATAAAGATTTGATGTCAAATATATTTGGATGCCAATTTAAAACAGTTTGTTGATATTATTTATTATTTTTTTTCTGTATTCCAAAGTCTGTTACTTTTTCATTTGGACATGCGGCCATTAGCAGAGGACTAGAGGCTCCCCCTGCTTATGTTTCCCTGCAGGTAGGCTGGGAGAGAGCTGGGTCATAAGAAAGCTTTATATCACAAAGGAAAAAGTTACTTAGATTTTTATTTATTTCAATAATTACAGTACCATCATCCACATACAGAAAAAGATGGGACAATGTAAACTAAACATTGTGTGTTTAGTATCACTTTAAATCTTGATAAAGGATGATCCCGAAGAAATGATTCCACTACAGCTAGCTGGAAAGTGGCCGGACATATAGTTTATCAAAGAAATTTCAAAATTCATGGACTACCAGCAGGGCTGTTTGAAGGAATTTGGGGGCCCCAAGCAAAATGGACATGGAGGCCCCCCAACCCCCCCCCCCCCCCCGCACGCACGCACAGCCTACAGGAATCACAGTATAGTGATACAGTTTAAGTTCACCAACACTTTTTATAAATAAAAAACATTTACAGTGCAAATACTGCTGTTGCATATAATGTGCATAAAATTTAAACATTTTCAACAATTGAAGGGGAGGGGGACAGAGGCTACGGACATACTACAGGAGGGGGGCAGAGGCTGCGGACATACTACAGGAGGGGGGCAGAGGCTGCGGACATACTACAGGAGGGGGGCAGAGGCTGCGGACATACTACAGGAGGGGGGCAGAGGCTGCGGACATACTACAGGAGAGGGACAGGGGCTGCGGACATACTACAGGAGGGGGACAGAGACTGCGGACATACTACAGGAGGGGGACAGAGGCTGCGGACATGATAGCGTCCTCCTCACCCCCTCACAGTAGCCTCCTCCTCTGTCCACCATCATATTACAGTCTCCACAACAGTGTGTGCTGCTCCTGTGCTGCTTCTCTTTCACCTCTCCACAGTCCACAGGGCAGCACATCAGTGTCCTTCACTGTCCCCCTGCATGCCATGGCTTCACCCCCCCTCCCCCCAGTAATGCCATGTCATCCTCTGTCACCTGTCCCCACACCCAGTAGTGTCAGCTGCTGTCCCTAGTAATGTCATCCTCTGCCCCAGTGTCACACTCTTCTCCTCACTTACCCCCCCTCGACTCCTCCGCCTACGGCGTGTGCACAAAACGCGGCTGCCGTGTCTTAGCCAGGAACAAGTGTACTCTGGATTCTATTCAAAAATGGCGCTGGGCGATGCCATTAAGTTACTGCACATGCGCCGCCCGGCCGAGTGAGTACGAGCTTTCCAGAGCCCGGCCAGCTTCGGAACGGCGCATGCGCAGTTACATGGTCGGCTCGCGGGCATCTTGTTTACGGGCACCGCTGCCCGTAACGGACATTTACGGGTGGGCAGTTGGCAACACTGGGAAGCGGCGGCCAGCGGCGCGGCTGGGGCCCCAGGCCAGCTCAGGGCCCCAAGCAATTGCTTGTTTTGCCTGTCCTGTCGCGACAGGCCTGACTACCAGTTTTTGAAGATTTTAAATCATTTCAGTGGAATCTGTTTAGAGACATCAGACCTGTAATTGTAAATTGAGCTCTTTATTACAAAAAAGAGCTGTATATGCTGTAAAAGCACCTATACATTGTTCTTAAAGTTGTTGTAAAGGTAAAAAGGTAGAAGAAGTATTACTGTGCTAACCCTTATAAATTCTGTACTAATACAGTACATAATGTAATCAAAATAACAAACATAACAATATACTGCTTTATGTCATTAGAAAAAAAGTAATTGCCGATGTGAAATTGTGCTGGTACACGGGAATGTCCAAGAAATTTGTCCCTCTGTTGATAAAAATGTAAAAGATTTATTATGGAAATGCCTCTATTAAAATTCCATGTCTTGCTTGCCGTACTATGTTTCTTTTTTTCTGTTTCTAAGTAGAACATGTTTGCTACATTGTTCTTTATGTTTAAATGGAAAAATAATACAGTTTACAAAAAGGATGTGTTTCTAAAACTGAACAACGTATTGTCATTACATATAATATTAATAATAATAACTGATGAATTAAAGGATAATATCTGTGTGTGCTTTGTTTTCTATTAAGATTTACTTAACTGCTTTTTTACCATAAAGTGTAAACTTTTTCACAATTTTTTTTTTAGACTAGAATCGTTTTCAGGCAGTTTTCAATGTTGCATTTTCACATTAGCAGCTTTCTTTTTAATAATTTATAACTGGTCAAAAAAACTAAAACAAAATCATTATGCTGCCTTTCTGAAATGTAAATTCATAAGAGAAAAACAAAGTCAAACAAAGTCCATCCATATATGTACCTGGATCTGTCTTGCTTTAGCCTATTTATTTCTGCACACAAGGAGAAAGAGTGGCTGCAACAGGAGCCAGTTTCTACAGCATACACATGTACTGACAGGAGTAGATCAAGCTGAGTTTATGACTTATTATATTGTTGCTACTCCTTCAATGTTCAATCAAAATACTGCACAAAATACTCCAATAAATCAATCAATACTCATTAGAATGTCCAATCAAAATACTGTGATGTCTGCAAGGTGGCCACTGAAGTGTCTGGACAGAATTAATAAATAATAATTTGGCAAATAAGACAGTTCACATATGTGTATTTTAACTGTGTATTTAGCTGTTTGCCAAGAGTTCAGCTTTAATAGGATTATATGTTGTTTATGCTAAGAAACAAATACAGAGAGCGCTTTATTTTTATATAGATTATGAACACATTTATTTTACCTACAATTTCAGCTTTCACTTTTCTGTTGCAGTTACTATAAAAGTTTTGAACTTCCAAACATTGGTGGACTTCCATGGAAGTGTAATTTTCGTGTTCGATTAATCGATTTTTAAAAAAAATTGATCAACTAATTTCGATTATAATGCACATACAGATCCAACTACTTTTAGCCGACGTCATGCGTAGCTCTTCCACCGTACGCGTTACGTTCAATCAGAACTTCCTCAGAACTTCCTCAGTGGGGCAGGGCTACGGCGTCACCCTACAGTCTAAATAGCACCGCTGTGCATCAGGGGGACCGATGGAGAGCCAGAGACATCCATCACCTGCTGAGACAGCAAAGTGTCAGCTCTTTGAAAAAAAAGTGCCCTCATCATAAATGTTTCTTGATTGCTGGATAACCAATCAATGTCAGTTCATCGTCAAACTGACTTACAGCCAGGAAAGCCCTCAGATATGTTGATTTTCATAGCCAAGTCCAGGATTTACAAAGATGTTTATCTGAATACTTTGACCAGTGAGATCAATCAAATCGTTAGGATCTGTCTTCCTCAATTTATGATTTCACGAACATCGACGTCACCGGACTCCTCCCCCCTTCCCTTCCTTAGTAGATGGAGGCACTTGGCGAAGGGGGGAGGAGTCCGGTGACGTTGATGTCCGTGACGTCACCGGATCTCCGATGGAACTCCCTGAAGACCAGGAAGCTGGTGGAGAGGCGAGTACCGATCAAAAGAATTTTGATCGATCAAAAAATGAAAGATTAATCGAGGAATTAATCTTTAATTTTCCCAGCCCTACTGGAAACATATTGAAACTCACGTATTGGGGACCAATCCTAAACTGCTACTAAGCCCTTCCCTTATAGAATGACAACCACGCAACTCATTGCCCTACTGATACCCTAACAACCACTTGTCGTGTCTGGAACTCTATTCTACAAGCCTCTAAAGTATACCATACCGAAAACTTCAACATTTACCCATTTTCTCCCTGGAGCTTATATCTCATAATTTGGAACATACCCCTTGGGATGCAGTGGATATTCTCTAGATCATGGACCTATTTTCAGATTTCCATATAAAAACCTCCCAAGACCTTTGTCATACTTATCATTTAAGTCACAAAGGTTTTTACAAATACCTTTGAATCAGATATGTGCTTTCTTTACTACAATGGAAGAAAAAAGATCTAAACTTACTTTCTTTACTACAATTAAAGAAAAAAAGATCTAAACTTATTTGGAATCTCATACCTTTTTTTATATCAATAGCCTTGTATAATTTTCACTAAGAATGCATGTTTCTCTTAGTAGAAGTGCTGCATTCTGAGAAACACGTCCAAAGAGAAAAACTTTTAGATGAAAATATCTAATCACTAGCCATTCACCACTATTGTACGTACACTAAGGTAACAATACATACCAACTCCAATGTTATCTGCAACTGCATTAGGATATTACTGAAGATGGCTCTGATGAGCTTCTTTTTTTTTAACCACCTCAATACAGCGCACTTACACCCCCTTCCTGCCCAGACTGTGAGCGCTCTCACAGTTTGAATGACAATTAGTCATGCAACCCTGTACCCATATGAAACTTGTGTCCTTTTTTGCACACAAATAGAGCTTTATTTTGGTGGTATTTAATCACTAGTGGCTTTTTTATTTTTTGTGCTATAAATAAAAAAAAGACTGTAAATTTTGTGAAAAAAATGCATTTTTCTTTGTCATAAAATTTTGCTAAATTAGTAATTTTTCTTTATACATTTTGGCCAAAATTTATACTGCTACATATCTTTGATAAAAATAACCCAAATTTGTGTATATTATTTGGTCTTTGTGAAAGTTATGGAGTCTACAAACTATGGTGCCAATCACTGAAAATTCATCACATCTGATCAGGCCTTCAGTACATCAGGTGAATCTCATTTCTTGAGACACTGACAAGTCAGGAAAGTAAAAAAACCCCAAATGACCCCTTTTTACAGAGTAAACATTCTAAGGTATTAAGTAGCATGGTGAGTTTTTTTAAGATGTAATTTTTTCCCACAATTCTTTGCAAAATGAAGATTATTTTTCAGGTTATTTCTCACACACAGCATATGCATACAACAAATTACACCCCAAAATACATTCTGCTACTCTTCCCGAGTATGGAGATACCACAAGTGTGAGACTTTTACACAGCCTGGCCACATAAAAAGGACCAACATTGAAGTAGCACCTTCAGGCGTTCTACGAGCATAAATGACACATCATTTCTCAACCTATTACACTTTTGAAGGTCCTGGAGCACCAGGACAATGGAATTGCCCACAAAAAGACCGCATTTTTGAAAGCAAACATCCCAATGTATAATCTATGAGGCATAATGAGTCTTTTGAACGGTTCATTTTTTTCCAGAAGTTTTTGGAAAATGTGGAAAAAAAAATGAACACATTTTTTTTTTTTTTTTTTTTTACACAAAGTTGTCAATTTATAAGATATTTCAAACACATAGCATGTATATAGCAAAAATTACACCCCAAATTACATTTTGCTACTCTAACCGAGTATGGCGATACCACATGTGTGAGACTTTTATACAGCCTGGCCACATACAGAGGCCCAACATTGAAGTAGTACCTTCAAGCGTTCTAGGAGCATAAATTACACATCTCATTTCATTCCTACCTATCACACTTTTGAAGGTCCTTGAGCAGAAGCCCAGTGGAATTACCCACAAAATGACCCCATTTTGGAAAGCAAACACGTATATTGTATGAGGCATGGGCAGCAAATAGGTACTCGGGTACTCTGATGGGCTGCAGACACGTACTCGGGTACTCTGATGGGCTGCAGACAGGTACTCGGGTACTCTGATGGGCTGGTGACAGGTACTCGGTTACTCTGATGGGCTGTTGACAGGTACTCGGTTACTCTGATGGGCTGTTGACAGATACTTGATTACTCTGATGGGCTGGTGACAGGTAGTCGGGTACTCTGATGGCTTGGGGACAGGTACTCGGATACTCTGATGGGCTACAGATAGGTACTCTGGTTCTCATATGGCCTGTGACAGGTACTGGGGTATTCAGATGAACTGTAACAGGTACTCAGGTACTCATATGGACAGTGACAGGTACTAGGGTACTATGATGGACTGTGACAGGTACTCGCGTACTCTGATGAACTGTGACAGGTACTCGCGTACTCTGATGAACTGTGACAGGTACTTTGATGGGTGGTGATAGGTCCTCTTTATTGGGGGGGGCAATCAGTGTGATTGGTGTACACTGTAGGCGGTAACGAGATGTTACGGCAATCTCCTTCTCACACACGATTGGTGTGTGAGGAGGAGAACCCGGTAACATCTCGTCACCGCGGTTTGTTGACATTTAGTGATCGGCTGTGAAAGGATCACAGCTGATCACGTGTTAAACAGCCACCGGCCAATGGCTGTTTACCAGCGTCGGTGATGAGCAGTGTTCCCCGGAACACGCTGCCACCGACGTGCACGTGCAGCATGCTCGAGATCGAGCGCATGCACCGTGCAAAGTGGGGCGGTACCACCTGTGATCGGCCGTGACTTCATCACAGCTGATCACGTGGTAAACAGCCATACCCAATGGCTGTTCACCCTCCTTGGTGGCGAGCGGTGACTCCGTGACACGCAGCCACTGAAGGAACAGGGATGCTCGCACACGATCGCTCGCATTCCCTGTTTAAATGGAGGGACGTCATATGAAGCCCTCCCAGAATGAGAGCCGCGCCACCTGTCCGTCATATGATGGCCGGTGGGCGGCTAGCGTTTAATCACATAATTCTTATTTAATTATTTCTCATATACAACAAAAACACATCACATCACAAAACAGTTCCATCAAATACCCCAGTTTAACAAAACAAAACAAAACACAAAAAAAATGTAAATATTTACATGCCCCAGATATTTAAGTCAAATCCCTCCATCACTTCAGAACCCTTGAGCCCCCTTCAGCTTGACAGCGTTATTAGTATCATAAACATGACCTATATATTCCATTTAAATTATTATGTTTTAACAGTATTTATTTACATTTGCAGTTATTCTCCACAGATATTCTATCTCATTATAAGCTTTATCATTATCATTAATATGCTCAATTGACTGCTCAGACAGATTGGGAGCTAGCCACCAATACCAGATTTTCACAAATGTTTTGGTGCATCTCCTATGTTTATGTGTCAACTCCTCACATCTTAAATTAAGATTAATTGCTTTAATCCATCGATCTATTGTTGGCGAGTGGTTGGATATGCATTTTTGTAATATGAGTTTATGAGCCATATACATAGTTCTTAGCCACATCACATGCATTTCAGCTGGGAGAGTATCCTCAGGTACAATCCCTAACAATGCTATCTTTGGATCAAAATTAACCTGTGTGAAGCAGAAGGAATTCAAAGTGTCAAATACACCTTCCCAGTAATGATGCAGTTTTGGACAAGGCCACAACATATGTATGAGTGTACCTACATCAGTAGTACATCTTGGACAATTTAATGTAGCTGCCTTGCCCCAAGAGTGCAACTTCAAAAGAGTATAATGAGCTCTATGAATAATAAACAGGTGTGTCAAACACGTTCTTCAAAGTTTGCTCCCACTCCTCATCACTGAGTGTCTCTAGATCTCTTCTCCACCGTCTAGAGCTACCCTCTATTAAATGTGTTCTAGTTTTCTCTTGTAGAGAAGTATATATATGTTCCAGATGAGTCCCCGTTAAGATCGTCTTACAGTTACTGCCATAGCTAAAATTGATGAAGGGTTATATTTTAAGAAAAAAATCTTTGCTTGACTCTGCAGATCATGTCTTAGTTGTAAATATTGAAAAAGTGTCTTATTAGGCAAATGATATCTCTGCCAGTTTCTCAAATGGTTGCAAAACCGCATTATCATAATGTTGACAAAGAAGCAGAATGCCAACTCTTTTCCATAAATAAAAATTTAAGTTTTGCTACCTCAGACAGTCGCAGATTATTCTATATAGGCATATACTGAGTATATTCCTCATAATGAGTATCTCATTGAATAGTAGTCCAGATTTTATGAATTAAATAAAATGTGGGATAGTTCCGTTTTACAATAAAAGTGGTGGGCTACTATGTCAGGTCCCTTGAGGCTAGGTGACAGATGCACACCGTTGGGATCAGGGGTGCACCACAAGGTAGTGGACCCTACGGCTAACTGCTGCAGATGGGAGTCAGGGTGGTAAGGAAGACAGGGCCGCTGGAACACCAACACGGATCCCACCGGGGTTAGAGCGTAAGATTCCCTAGGGCACGAAATCTAAGAGCCAGTGGTGAGGATGGACTGGGCTGCAACTGGCTCCAGGTCACGACCCCCAGGGTCCCCTAGCTCATGCCCACAGTAGGCAACAAGAGGATAGGGATAGTAAGGAAATAAGCCAAGGTCGGGGCCACAAGCAGACAAGGACAACAGAGATACGCCAAAGGTTGAGGGTCACAGGCAAACAGGAATAGTTGAGAATATGCCAAGGTTGGTAACAGAAAATAAATGTAGAGCACACGGCAAGCAGGAAACCAAACACACAAGGGTTGATCAGCAGGGCTGGCCTGCAGTGCACAGGTTAATATAAAGTTCTCTGATAGGAGCTGGGGTAGAGCCATGCTAGAGGAGAGATATAAAAGCAGTCAGGTGAGAGTCGGCTGGTCTCTAGCCACTTCAGCCCCGGAAGAATTTACCGCCTTCCTGACCACAGCACTTTTTGCGATTTGACACCGAGTCGTTTTAACTGACAATTGCGCAGTCGTGCAACGTGGCTCCCAAACAAAATTGACGCTCTTTTTTCCCCACAAATAGAGCTTTCTTTTGGTGGCATTTGATCGCCTCTGTGGTTTTTATTTTTTGCGCTATAGACAAAAAAAATAGCGACAATTTTGAAAAAAAACAATTATTTTTTACTTTTTGCTATAATAAATATCCCCCAAAAATATTTTAAAAAACATTTTTTTCCTCAGTTTAGGCCGATACGTATTCTTCCACATATTTTTGGTAAAAAAAAAAAATCGCAATAAGCATTTATTGATTGGGGATAGTTTTATGGCATTTTTATTATTATTTTTTTTTTTACTAGTAATGGCGGAGATCAGCAATTTTTATCATGACTGCGACATTTTGGCGGATACATCGGACATTTTTGACACATTTTTGGGACCATTGTTATTTATACAGCAATCAGTGCTATACAAATGCACTGATTCCTGTGTAAATGACACTGGTATTGAAGGGGTTAACCACTAGGGGGCTAGGGAGGGGTTAAGTTTGTCCTGGGGAGTGTTTCTAACTGGGGGAGTGCGGCTATGTGTGACATGTCACTGATCTCTGCTCCCGATCACAGGGAACAGAGATCAGTGACACTGTCACTAGGCAGAATGGGGAGATGCTAGTTTACATTAGCATCTCCCCGTTCGTCCTCTCCATGAGGCGATCGCGGGTATCCCCGTGGCGATCGAGTTTGCGGGACCCGCGACCCGACCCACTGAGCTCACGGCCGGTGCACACGCAATGGTACGGCGGCAAATTTAAAGGGACGTACGGGTATGCCCGTTTGCCCAGCCGTGCCATTCTGCCGACACATGGTGATAGGTAAGCTGACAGACAAACTCTATTGCATAACCATGACAGTACCCCCCTCTTACGAGGCCTCCCCCTTCCCCGCCTGAGACCAGGTTTAGAGGGGAACTTCAAATGAAACTTGCTCAACAGACGAGGTGCAAAGACCTCAGAAGCCGTGATCCACGACCTCTCCTCATGACCAAACTCTTTCCAATGCATGGGGTACTGGAGAATGCCTCTACAGAGTCGGGAATCCAAAATTTGGCTAACCTCGTGCTCCTGATTATCCTCAGAGACCGGCGCTGCGGTAGAGAGAGGACGAGAGAACTTATTGAGGACTAATGCCACGTACACACGGTCGGACTTTGATTACAAAAGTCCGACAGACTTTCGACTGACTTTTGGCGAACTTTTGGCGGACTTTTGGTGGACTTTTGGCGGACTTGCGGCAGACTTTCTAACAAACGGACTTGCCTACATACGATCACACAAAAGTCTGACGGATTCGTACGTGATGACGGACACTGGACTACAATAAGGAAGTTGATAGCCAGTAGCCAATAGTTGCCCTAGCGTGGGTTTTTGTCCGTCGGACTAGCATACAGACGAGCGGATTTCTGGGTCCGGCGTAGTTACGACGTAAAGATTTGAAGCAGGTTTCAAATCTAAAGTCCATCAGATTTGCGGCTGGAAAAGTCAGCTGAAAGTCCGGGGAAGCCCACACACGATCGGATTGTCAGCCGTATTTTGTCCGTCGGCGTCCGTCGGAGTTTTGTAGACGAAAAGTCCGACCGTGTGTATGCGGCATAAAGGCTTCAGAAGGACAACATGGAAGGATTTAGAGATTTTGAGGCTTTTGGGAATCTGGAGCTTGAAACAAACCAGATTCAGTTTAGAAGTTATGGTGTACGGACCAATGAATCTTGGGGCAAATTTGAGAGAAGGAACCAGGAGTCTGATGTTCCTGGTGGAGAGCCAGACTGTCTTCTGGCTGAAGAGAAGGCGGCTTACGCCTGCGACGGTCAGCAAAACTCTTGAATTTGTTGGCAACTTTTTGGAGGGAATCATGAACGTCAGCCCACATGGAATTGAATGATTCCTGAACAGTAGCCAAAGCAGGAATGTCAGAAGAACAGGTCATAGGAAGAGGGAGTCGAGGATGTCTTCCATAAACAGTGACAAGGGGTGTTTTCTGAGAACTGACGTTGACGTGATTATTGTGGGAGAATTCTGTTCACGGGAGTAGTGATGCCCAATCATCATGATGAGCCGAGACCAAGGTACGGAGAAAGACCTCCAACTCCTGATTAACCCTCTCAGTCTGGCCATTGGAATGGGGATGGTAAGAAGAGGTAAAATCCAAGTTAATGTTGAGGGATTTGCAAAAGGCTCTCCAAAAACGAGAAGTAAACTGAACATCCCTGTCCAAAACGACATGGGAAGGAACACCATGAAGGCAGAAAATCTCTCGTACAAAAATGGGAACCAAGGCAGGGGCAGAAGTGAGACCAGGAAGAGGAACAAAATGAGCCATCTTGGAGAACCGATCGATTACCACCCAAATGGCCGTATTATTCTCTGACAGTGGAAGATCGGTGATAAAATCCATGGTGATGTGAGACCAGGGCTCCTTAGGAATGGGCAAGGGAATGAGAAGACCAGCAGGGGCTTGTGTGGAAGATTTAGACTGAGCACAGACATGACAAGCCTTAACGTAATGTTTAATATCCGAGCGGAAATTAGGCCACCAGTAGTGACGACCGATGAGCAGGAAGGATCGGAGGATCCCAGCATGACCCGCCACCTTGGAATCATGTCCCCAATGAAGGATCTTAGCTCTTAGCTCCATGGGAACAAAGGTCTTGCCAGGAGGAATTTTTGATTCCAGGGTGGTAGAATGGGCAACAATGCATGAGGTCGGAATGATTGGCTCAGGATCAGAGGACAAAGCGGCAGTTGTGGGAACAATCATCAATTCCCGACTCGACTACGCAAATTCGCTCTACGTAGGACTACCCCAATATCAGCTTGCGCGCTTACAACTCATCCAAAACACGGCGGCAAGACTGTTAACAGGAAAAAAACCCTGGGAATCCATCTCCCCCTCCCTAAAGAGCCTACACTGGCTAACCGTGAAGAAACGGATCACATTCAAGACCCTCTGCCTCACCCACAAATGCGTACAAGGAAACGCCCCACCATATCTCCGCGAGAAAATAAAACACTATACACCGAATCGCAGTCTTCGATCAGCTAACCAAAACCTCCTTACCATTCCCAAATACCGCTACAAAGCAAAGGGAGAACGAAGATTCGCAGTCCAAGGACCCCGACTATGGAACGCTCTTCCTACCAACATCCGCATGGAAGAAAACCACCAGGCCTTCAGAAAAAAACTAAAGACCTTCCTTTTCTGAGAAGCTAACATCAGAGAATGCATCCAGCGCCTTGAGGCGATTCAGTTCGCATTTGTAGCGCTTTATAAATCATTCATTCATTCATTCATTCATTCAGAGGTGGACTCCTCGTCCAAAGTGTCAAATGACCTAGAGAGCGCATCAGCCTGACTGTTGCAGGAACCAGGTTTGTACGTAATCGTGAATTTAAAATGGGAAAAGAAGAGACTCCACCTGGCCTGTCTGGGGTTCAGACATTTAGCATTCTGTAGGTATTGCAGATTCTTGTGATTAGTAAAGATCGTTATAGAGTGAGGGGAACCCTCCAAGAGATGATGCCACTCCTCCAACACCAATTTAATTGCGAGAAGTTCCCAATCACCAATGTAATGATTTCTCTCTTCCTGAGAAAATTTTTTTGGAGAAGAACGCACATAGTTGACGTCTCTTCTTAAAGAACTGAAAAAGCACAGCTTCCACTCCCATCAAAGAAGCATCTACTTCAATAAAAAAATGGGTCCCCAGGATTTGGACTCCTCAATAGAGGTCCAGAAACAAAGGCCTGTTTCAGATTGTGAAAAGCAGAGACAGCCTCGGGAGGCCAGTCTTTGGCATTCGCACCCTTCTTGGTCAAAGCGATAATAGGCACGGCAATGGAAGAGTAATTCCTTATGAACTGCCTATAATAATTTGTGAAGCCAAGAAAGCGCTGTGTGGCCTTGAGGCTAGCAGGAATGGGCCAGTTGGTAATGGCCAAGACCTTTCCGGGATCCATACAAAGACCCAAACTAGAAACAAAACATCCCAAAAACAGGACCTCAGAACATTCAAAGGAACATTTCTCCAGCTTGGCAGAGATTATTCTCTCTAAGGCGCTGAAGTACGGTAAGTACGGTGCGGACATGGTTTCTGTGAGCAAGCAGATTTTCAGAAAAGATGAGAATTACATCCAGATAGATGACAACAAACTGGTACAGTATATCCCTGAAGATTTCATTGACAAAGTTCTGGAACACAGCTGGAGCATTACACAAACCAAAAGGCATAACCAGGTATTCGTAATGTCCATCCGTAGTGTTAAACGCAGTCTTCCATTCATCACCTTCCCGTATTCGAATGAGATTGAATGCACCACTGAGATCCAACTTAGTGAAAATGGAAGCCCCCTTCAACCTATAGAATAGCTCAGATATTAGACGTAAGAGATATCACTGCGTTTAAACCTCGATAGTCGATGCAGGGTCTGAGGGTACCATCCTTTTTGGCAATGAAAAAGAACCCTGCTCCTGCAGGCGATGAGGGTTTCCGAATGAAACCTCTCTCCAGATTCTCGGCGACATACTCAGATATGACCTGGGTCTCTGGAATGGACAGAGGGTAGGTACGACCCCTGGGCAGAGTTGCTCCAGGGACAAGGTCAATAGCACAGTCAAAAGATCTGTGGGGAGGAAGCACCTCAGCAGACTTCTTATGCCCCGTACACACGATCGGATTTTCTGACGGAAAATGTGTGATAGGACCTTGTTGTCGGAAATTCCGACCGTGTGTAGGCTCCATCACACATTTTCCATCGGATTTTCCGACACACAAAGTTGGAGAGCAGGCTATAAAATTTTCCAACAACAAAATCCGTTGTCGGAAATTCTGATCGTGTGTACACAAATCCGACGGACAAAGTGCCACGCATGCTCAGAATAAATAAAGAGATGAAAGCTATTGGCCACTGCCCCGTTTATAGTACCGACGTACGTGTTTTACGTCACCACGTTTAGAATGATCGGATTTTCCGACAACTTTGTGTGACCGAGTTTAAGCCAACATCCATCAGAAAAAATCCTAGGATTTTGTTGTCGGAATGTCCGAACAAAGTCCGACCGTGTGTATGGGGCATTACAGAACACATCCCGGTAATCGCTGTATGCTGCGGGAAGATCAGAAGATATGGATGTGGTAGCAATGGGAAGTCTCTCCTTGGGGGCCACCTTGAGAAGACAGGATAAGAAACACCAAGGACCCCAAGCCAGGATCTGCCCAGAGACTCAGTCCACATGTGGAGAGTGGAGCTGTAGCCAAGGAAGGCCCAATACAATGGGGGTAGAGGTCTTGGGTAGAATGGGAAAGGAAATCCACCCCTGGTGGAGTATCCCTACGACATCCAAATAGGTAGCATCTGATAATGGATAGGGCCCCCTGGGAGCACAGTGCCATCAATTGCCGAGACTACCAGTGGTGTAGCGAGGGGAGAAAGGGTAAGCTTCATAGAAGAAGCAGTTCTCCAGTCCATAAAATTTCCGGCAGCCCCGGAGTCCAGATATGCTAGGACCGATTGGGGAGAAGTGCCTACATGGAGGAACACCAGAAGAAGAAGACAAGAAGGTGATGTTTCTGGGTCCAGTACTCCACCTTCTAAATGTATTAGACCTCAGCGTTTCCCGGACAAAGCGAGCAGGAGTCACGAAAATGACTCTTGCCCCCACAATAAAGACACAAGCCCAGAGTTCTGCGTCTAGCATGTTCTTCGGGGGTTAGTCTGGTCTGGCCCAGCTGCATAGGTTCCTCAGCAGGCAGAGGATGCTCCACAGGGTGACAGGGGAAGAGTTCAGGCTGACTAGGACCTAGGGAGTGCTGGCGTCTTTTTTCTAGGGACCTCTCCTGAAAACGAATGTCAATCTGATTGCACAAGGAAATGACATCGTCCAGACCGGCGGGGATGGCTATTCCTGCTAATTCGTCCTTCACTCAGTCAGAGAGGCCATGTAAAAAGGCTGCGACCAGGTCCTCATTGTTCCAGGTCAATTCAGCTGTGAGAATACGGAACTGAAACGCATGTTGTCCCACTAAACAAGATTCTTGGTGAAGGCGTAAAAGGCACTAGCCACTAAAGAAACCCAAGCTGGCTCCTTGAAGATATTATGAAAGAGCTTCAAGAAGTCGGACAGGCTGAAAACTACCGGATTATTCTTCTCCCACAGGGGGGCAGCCCAGGCTAAAGCTTCACCGAAGAGGAGGGAAATATAGGCTACCTTAGCCCGATCAGACAGAAAGTTTTGAGGCTGGAGCTCAAAATGAATGGTGCATTGGCTGAGGAAGCCCCTGCAGGCCTTGGAGTCCCCAGAGAAACGGGACAGAGCTGTCAGTAATACTGAACGCGTGGCTGCGATTGGAGCGATAGGTGCAGCTGCTGATTGTACTTGAGGCTGCAGGTTCGGGGTTCCCAACGAGGCCTGGTGCTACTCGAAGTGGGAAGCCAGATCTTGAAGGAATAGCATCACCTGAGTCTGATTAGATTCCTGGGTCTCGAGTCTGCAAACTATGCCCTGCGATGGATCGGCTGCAGGAAGCGGCACGCCAGCCGGGTCCATGGCTGATCAAACTGTCAGGTCACCTGAGGCTAGGTGACAGATGCACACCGTTGGGATCAGGGGTGAACCGCAAGGTAGTGGACCCTATAGCTAACTGCTGCGGATAGGTGTCAGGCAGGGCCGCTGGAACAACATGGATCCCACCGGGGTTACAGTTTAAGATTCCCTAGGGCGCAGAGTCTAAGAGCCAGCAGGTGTTCACCAGAGCCTCTAGTGGGGAGGATGGACTGGGCTGCAACTGGCTCCAGGTCGCGACCTCCAGGGTCCCCTAGCTCACGCCCACAGTGGGCAACAGGAGTATAGGGATAGTAAGGGAATAAGCCAAGGTCGGGGCCACAAGCAGACAAGGACAACAGAGACATGCCAAAAGTTCATGGTCACAGGCAAACAGGAATAGTCAGGGACACGCCAAAAAGGTCAGGGTCACGAGCAGACAGGAATAGTTGAGAACATGCCAAGGTCGGTAACAGAAAACAAATGCAGAGCACACGGCAAGCAGGAAACAGGAAGCCAAACACACAAGGGTTGACCAGTAGGGCTGGCCTGCAGTGCACAGGTTAATATAGAGTTCTCTGTTATGAGCTGGGATGGAGCCATGCTAGAGCCATGCTAGAGGAGAACTATAAAAGCAGTCAGGTGAGAATCGGCTCATCTGGTTGGATGGTGATAGGTAAGCTGACAGACAAACTCTATTGCAGGGATATGCATTTAGCGGACCTCCAGCTGTAGCAAAACTGCAAGTCCCATCATGCCTCTGCCTCTGGGTGTCATACTTGTGGCTGTCAGAGTCTTGCTATGCTTCATGGGACTTGTAGTTCTGCAACAGCTGGAGGTCCACTAATTGCATATCCCTGCTCTATTGCATAATCATGACATACTTATTATTATATATATATTAAGTATGTATATATAATAACTGTACCGGTGGATTTATCGGTAATTGAGAAAATATGATTTGTTGTATGGGATCCTCACAGTCTATAATATTCCAACCATAAAATTGCTGAGATTGAGATGCCAGATAATACAATCTGACATTAGGAACAGCCAGGACAAAGATGATATAAATATAAAGGTACTAAGACTCTAGAGAATAAAACTCTACTATGATTTTTGGTAAAAAATAGACAGCGGAGAGAGAAAAATACTCACCACCCCACCACCAAATTTTGTTTTGGTCCTTATACTGCCATACCCCTGGACAATCAGGACTAAAATATATGGTAAAATCACCCGCTCTAGCTTAAGCCCCGGCCCTATGAATAAATTTGTAATCCAAGGAGGGAATGGAGATAAGCAAACAACAGAAAAACAACAAAGTACTAAAGGGCGTCAAACTCAGACTAAGGAAAAAAAGGAAATACGTATACTTTCAGAATCCAGTGTAGAACAAGATCTTGACGTAAACCTGGGGGCAGGGAAAGATGAGGAACAACAGAGGGCAGCCCAACTGCCAACAAAAATAGATATGGAAACTATGTTTGCGGCCCTGGAAAATTCCCAAAAAACAGAAATAGCAATAATCCACAAAGATCTGGGACATATGCTTACCAGAGTAGAGGAAGAGGAAAAAAAACAGACTGCCACACAAATATAATAAAAGAACTAAAAGGAGAAATAAAATCTTTAAAATTAGAACAGGAACAGGCTTATTGGTTAGAAGATCAAGATAACAGAGACAGAAGGAAAAATGTAAGAATACAAGGCCTTCCCGAATCCACCCAGACAGAAGATTTTACAGGAATAATACAGAAGATATTTAACCCAATACTCGGTAAAGAAGAAACAAACAATAAATTTAAATCCAATAAAAACAATAATAAAACAAACAATAAATCCAATAAAAATTGAAAGAGCCCATAGAATAAAAAGACCGGAAGGAATTCCGATGGAAAATTCAAGAGATTTTTTAGTTAGATTTGATAATTGGGAGGAAAAAAAAAATAATATTGGGAAACATGAAGGGTAAGTCACCAATTAAATTTGAGGAAAAGACTATACAAATTTTTCAGGACCTTTCACAATAAACCTTAAGAAGAAGAGGGATGTTAAAACTTCTATTGAAGGTATTACAAGAACAAGAAATCCAAAAGAATTGGGGCTTCCCCGCATATTTGATTGGTATGAGAAATGGACGTACTGCAAAACTTAGGTTCATAGAAGAAACTATTGATTTCTGTAAAAAATTGAAAATTCCAATATCGGACAGTACAAGGGAGACAACTTTAAGACAAGAAAGATCTACATAAGAAGAGCAGATCCCTAGGAAAAACATAACTAGAGCGACAACAAGAAAATGAACCAAATATTCAATAAAAACTCTGAAGTCCGGACTAGGGGGAGAGGGGAGGGGAGGGAGACGGGGGGAGGTCAGGGAGGGAGGACAGAAAAAAGGAGGAAAAGACATACAGGAGGGGATGGAGACTTGGCGGGCCCTGGAACCACCTCTACGACAGTAGGGGAGGTTAAGCTACAGCACTAGATAGAATTCTACCTCGGGCCTGAAAGAGCAGAGGGGCAAGGGAGTCCTTAAAGAAAGAATTAGAAATCCGCTCAAAGACCATGAGGTCAAAATACTAACAAATAAGGGGTAGGGTTTGGGGAGGAGGATTGGGGGTGGGGGGTTGGGGAAGGGGGGATATGGTTTGTGGATCTATATGTACTGGCTGTCTCTCGGGTGCTGTTTGGGGAGGGTCCCCTCCCCCCTTCCTCCCCCGCCGTGGGGGGCCCTGCCCCCACTTTCTTGGGGGGGACCCCCAGGGCAGGCTTGGGAGGGGCAGGGAGAGAAAGAGGAGAAAAAAAATGAATGGTGTGAATTTTGTGACATATAAATGTAAGAGGCTTAAATTCCCCAGAAAAAAGACATATGGTGTTAAGGGAACTGGAAAGATACTCTGCAGAAATAATATTCCTACAGGAGACACATATAGCACAAAACACAAATACTAAATTATATTCAAAGACCATTCCAACATGGTTTTATTGAGATTCTCCAAGTAAAAAGGGCAAAAGTAGTACCCATTGGGATAAGAAAAAAGGTTAGTTTCATCTTGGAGGAGAGAAAGATAGACCCAGAAGGTCTTTTTTTTTCTTGAAGGGGGTCTTACAGCGGGTGAAGTACACGCTTGCAAATATATACTGCCCCGATAAACAACCAAAAAAAATATTTAAAAAAGGGATCATGAATGTGTTAATGGAATTTAAGCAGGGTTACCTAATTCTGGCTGGGGATTTAAAATTTTCCAATGACCATAAACTGGGAAACGCACAATAAAAGATGTTATCAAACAGGGGAGAATAAGGACACTCCAGGAACTAAAGTATATGAATAGGTGGCAGAAGATTAGCGAGTGGAAATATTTACAGTTAAAACATTAGTACACTTCCCCAACCAATTAGGGATGGAAAATAATTAAATCCATTAGAAAAACTTTGCAATATACAAACACCATTAAAACATTTCTGACAGACCTAGAGGGACGAGGGCCACTACATTTTATAGGAAAATGGGAACAGGAAATGGGTATAAAATTGGAGGAAACACAAATAGTGAGAATGATAGGAGCAGTGCATAATTATGCAACAGATAAAAATACAATAGAAGCGAACTACAAGTGTTTGGTGAGACTGATGTGAATGTACAATGTATATGTAAAGTGCTGCGTAAATTGACAGCGCTATATAAGTACCTGAAATAAAATTAAAAAATAAAATGGTACCCAACGCCAGAGAAAATCCATAAATACCAACAAGACAAATTCCCACAATGTTGGAAGGAATGTGGAAAAATTGGCACAATGACACATATCTGGTGGGATAGCCCAAAAATAATAATAAATAAAAATAAATACTGGTATGAATTTCAAGAATATATAGAAGAGATAACGGGGGAGGAGATTTCAAATAATCCATGGACCTGTCTGTTTCACAGTACAAAACACGCAAAAAAGCACTGTAGGAAAAGGCTAACCCCATTTCTATTAAACGCTGCAAAGGGATTAATACCAAAAAAATGGTTATATGTAGGAAAACCAAGTATAAAAGAGTGGATTATACCTGTAAGATGGAATACCTAAGCAGCAGAGACGAAGGACAGGTGGAAAGATATAATGGGATTTGGAGAAGATGGATGGCAGTCAAGTTATCTAAGAAAATTTGCAGAGGGGATGAAGGATGAGGTCAGTTGTATCTGAATTAAGAGAGACGGTAGAAGGTAGACTGGTCGGGAGAGAGGAGGGTGGGGAGGTGGGGAGGAGAGGAGGGATGGAGGGGAGAAAAAGGGGAAAAGGAGAAAGAGAGAGCAGGAAGGGAAATTGTGGGTGTTTTATGGATGTTGATTGTATTTCTCTTCGTTCTTCTTTTTTTATGTATATGGAAAACTAAATAAAGATTAAATTCTAAAAAAAAAAAAAAAAAAAAAAAAAAGAACAGCCAGACTTTCCCCATCCTTAGACAACTGCAGAATTTCCAATTTAATCCAAGGATGTTTATTCTTCCAAATAATGCCGCATACACACGAGCGGAATGTCCGTCAGAAAAAGTCCGATATGAGCTTTTCATCATATTTTCCGACCGCGTGTGTATGCCCCATCGGACTTTTTCTGTCGAAAATTCTGACGGACTTAGTTAGATAGTGAACATGTTCTAAATTTTTCCAACTGACCTAATTACTATCGGTAAAACCACTCGTTTGTATGCTGTTCCGACATACCAAAAACAAAGCATACACAGAAGCAAGTATGAGACAGAAGCGCTCAGTCTGGTAAAGCTAGCGTTCGTAATGGAGCTAGCACATTCCTCACACTGCAAATTCTGTGATCTTTTGTGCTTTATAATGCTAGAAGAATGAACTTGTTTTGCTGCTGATATTCACACAGAGTTCTCACAAATGTATTTTTTATTATTTCTCGTGATCTCATGAATAATCTTTTATTATTTCAAAGCCAGATCTCCAGAATAATGTTTTGAAATATTTTTTATAGTCATGTTTTTTTTAAATTTTGTATTTCATCAAGATTTCCTTTTTTTTGGATTATTTTGAAATTATTTTCTAGTGATCTCCATAATATTTTTTTTTTTTTGGTGTGTCAAGTTACCACAATAACATTATCATCTTGTATTTTGTAACCTCAAGGAGGTTGGTTGGTGTCCCTTGTAAATTTGACATTGCATTTTTGAAATGTACCTGCCTACTCACAAACAATCTGTCCTATTTTAATAAAAACACATATAGGCAAGTATTTTCTCAAAATAAAATATCCATTTATTCTGGTTAACAAAATAAAGAGGAAGGCAAGGCTGGAGAAACTTTGGGAATTTGCAAAGCCTTTTGGCCCCAGGGCCAAATCCTGTGTATAGGGCTCATCATGTGTGTAGAGCTCCACCTGTGTGTAAAAAAGAGACATATTTTTAGTTTTGGGTTGATCAATCACACACAATTTTTAGCTCCTGACTTGCAAATTGAATGTTAATAAATAGAAAAGACTATAATTCTGACCCCAGCATTTTTCTTTCTTGTCCCAAACATTTTGGCCACTACTGTCTATTCATATGTAAATCACTTTATTTAAAATCATTATTTAGTTATTAATTATAACATCTACTTAACATCATTAATATTATGACATTAAATATGTCTACAAATAATATACCTGGCTCCAGCTGGGCGCATCCACTACTTCCAGGTTGGAAGGCCCAGGTTGTTCCTCGTCAGCCTCTGCTGGGGTTGAGGGAAGGGTGGAGGGAAGACTGCAGGGAAGGGTAGAAAGTGATTCTCTGGCTTCAGTCTGGTCATCCAGAAACCACAGTTTGTTGGGGACATACACTTGTGCTGCTGCTGCTCTTGATCTGAGTTATTGCTGGATCTTATTATGCTCCTTCTTCTACATGTTCCTCAAGATCCCAATTTTATTGTCCAAAAACTTCATGTTTGCATCGGGGACCCGAGTCTTCACAAATTCCAGAAGTTTCTCCAGTGATGACCTCCTAGCTTGTTTATTATAATATAAGCTGTGTTTTACCTCCCAGAAATTCCTCATCTCCCTGTATCTGTCTATGAAACTAGTCATGAATTCTGGATCTTTAACCACTTGACGACCGCCTCATGCAGATATACGTCAGCAGAATGGCACGGGCAGGCAAAATCACGTACCTGATTGCCTTACCGCAGGCGGGGGGTCCGATCGGACCCCCCCGGTGCCTGAGGCGGTCGCCGTTGGTCTGGGAGCGTTCAGGGATGGGGGGGAGGCCATCCGATCGTGCCCCCCCCTCACGATCGCTCCCAGCCAATGAGAATCCTCCCCTGCCTGTGTGTAGTACACACAGGCAGAGGATGTGATGTCATCTCTCCTCGGCTTGGCAGTTTCCGTTCCGGCGCCGAGGAGAGAAGACTGAAATGTGAGTGCACAACACAACACACACTCAGTAGAACATGCCAGGCACACAAAACACCCCCGATCCCCCCCGATCACCCCCCCCCCCATCACCCCTGTCACACTGACACCAAGCAGTTTTTTTTTTTTTCTGATTACTGCATGGTGTCAGTTTGTGACAGTTACTGTGGTAGGACAGTTACTGTTAGCCCCCTTTAGGTCTAGGGTACCCCCCTAACCAAGTTTTAACCCCTTGATCACCCCGTCGCCAATGTCACTAAGCGATCATTTTTCTGATCGCTGTATTAGTGTCGCTGGTGACGCTAGTTAGGGATGTAAATATTTAGGTTCGCCGTCAGCATTTTATAGTGACAGGGACCCCCATATACTATCTAAAATGTTTTAACCCCTTGATTGCCCCCTAGTTAACCCTTTCACCACTGATCACTGTATAACTGTTACGGGTGACGCTGGTTAGTTCATTTATTTTTTATAGTGTCAGGGCACCCGCCGTTTATTACCTAATAAAAGTTTAGCCCCTTGATCGCCTGGTGGTGATATGCGTCACCCCAGGCAGCGTCAGATTAGCGCCAGTACCGCTAACACCCACGCACGCAGCATACGCCTCCCTTAGTGGTATAGTATCTGAACGGATCAATATCCGATGCGATCAGATCTATACTGGCGTCCCCAGCAGTTTAGGGTTCCCAAAAACGCAGTGTTAGCGGGATCAGCCCAGATACCTGCTAGTACCTGCGTTTTGCCCCTCCGCCCGGCCCAGCCCACCCAAGTGCAGTATCGATCGATCACTGTCACTTACAAAACACTAAACGCATAACTGCAGCATTCGCAGAGTCAAGCCTGATCCCTGCGATTGCTAACAGTTTTTTTGGTAGCGTTTTGGTGAACTGGCAAGCACCAGCCCCAGGCAGCGTCAGGTTAGTGCCAGTACCGCTAACACCCACGCACTCAGCGTACACCTCCCTTAGTGGTATAGTATCTGAACGGATCAATATCTGATCAGATCTATACTAGCGTCCCCAGCAGTTTAGGGTTCCCAAAAACGCAGTGTTAGCGGGATCAGCCCAGATACCTGCTAGCACCTGCGTTTTGCCCCTCCGCCCGGCCCAGCCCAGCCCACCCAAGTGCAGTATCGATCGATCACTGACACTTACAAAGCACTAAACGCATAACTGCAGCGTTCGCAGAGTCAGACCTGATCCCTGCGATCGCTAACAGTTTTTTTGGTAGCGTTTTGGTGAACTGGCAAGCACCAGTGGCCTAGTACACCCCGGTCTTAGTCAAACCAGCACTGCAGTAACACTTGGTGACGTGGCGAGTCCCATAAGTGAAGTTCAAGCTGGTGAGGTGGCAAGCACAAGTAGTGTCCCGCTGCCACCAAGAAGACAAACACAGGCCGTCGTGCCCATAATGCCCTTCCTGCTGCATTCGCCAATCCTAATTGGGAACCCACCACTTCTGCAGCGCCCGTACTTCCCCCATTCACATCCCCAACCAAATGCAGTCGGCTGCATGAGAGGCATTTTCTTTATGTCCTCCCGAGTACCCCTACCCGATGAACCCCCCCAAAAAGATGTTGTGTCTGCAGCAAGGGTGGATATAGGTGTGACACCCGCTATTATTGTCCCTCCTGTCCCGACAATCCTGGTTTTTGCATTGGTGAATGTTTTGAACGCTACCATTCACTAGTTGAGTATTAGCATAGGGTACAGCATTGCACAGACTAGGACACACTTTCACAGGGTCTCCCAAGATGCCATCGCATTTTGAGAGACCTGAACCTGGAACTGGTTACCGTTATAAAAAAGTTAGTTACAAAAACAGTGTAAAAAAAGAAATAAAAAAACAAAAAAACAAAAAAAAATATAAAATAAAAAAAATAGTTGTCGTTTTATTGTTCTCTCTCTCTCTATTCTCTCTATTGTTCTGCTCTTTTTTACTGTATTCTACTCTGCAATGTTTTATTGTTATTATGTTTTATCATGTTTGCTTTTCAGGTATGCAATTTTTTATACTTTACTGTTTACTGTGCTTTATTGTTAACCATTTTTTTGTCTTCAGGTACGCCATTCACAAATTTGAGTTGTTATACCAGAATGATGCCTGCAGGTTTAGGCATCATCTTGGTATCATTCTTTTCAGCCAGCGGTTGGCTTTCATCTAAAAGCAATCCTAGTGGCTAATTAGCCTCTAGACTGCTTTTACAAGCAGTGGGAGGGAATGCCCCCCCCCCACCGTCTTCCGTGTTTTTCTCTGGCTCTCCTGTCTCAACAGGGAACCTGAGAATGCAGCCGGTGATTCAGCCAGCTGACCATAGAGCTGATCAGAGACCAGAGTGGCTCCAAACATCTCTATGGCCTAAGAAACCGGAAGCCATGAGCATTTTATGACTTAGATTTCACCGGATGTAAACAGCGCCATTGGGAAATTGGGAAAGCATTTTATCACACCGATCTTGGTGTGGTCAGATGCTTTGAGGGCAGAGGAGAGATCTAGAGTCTAATAGACCCCAATTTTTTCAAAAAAGAGTACCTGTCACTACCTATTGCTATCATAGGGGATATTTACATTCCCTGAGATAACAAAAAAAAAAATGATAAAAAAAATAAAAAGGAACAGTTAAAAAATAAGATAAAAAAGCAAAAAAATAATAAAAAAAAAAAAAAAAAAAAAAAAAAGCACCCCTGTCCCCCCCTGCTCTCGCACTAAGGCGAACGCAAGCGTCGGTCTAGTGTTAAATGTAAACAGCAATTGCACCATGCATGTGAGGTATCACCGCGAAGGTCAGATCGAGGGCAGTAAGTTTAGCAGTAGACCTCCTCTGTAAATCTAAAGTGGTAACCTGTAAATGCTTTTAAAGGCTTTTAAAAATGTATTTTGTTGCCACTGCACGTTTGTGCGCAATTTTAAAGCATGTCATGTTTGGTATCCATGTACTCGGCCTAAGATCATCTTTTTTATTTCATCAAACATTTGGGCAATATAGTGTGTTTTAGTGCATTAAAATTTAAAAAAAGTGTGTTTTTTCTCCAAAAAATGCATTTGAAAAATCGCTGCGCAAATACTGTGTGAAAAAAAAAAAAAAGACACATTTGCTTTGAAAAAATATATAATGTTTGGGGGGTTCAAAGTAATTTTCTTGCAAAAAAAAATAATTTTTTCATGTAAACAAAAAGTGTCAGAAAGGGCTTTGTCTTCAAACGGTTAGAAGAGTGGGTGATGTGTGACATAAGCTTCTAAATGTTGTGCATAAAATGCCAGGACAGTTCAAAACCCCCCAAATGACCCCATTTTGGAAAGTAGACACCCCAAGCTATTTGCTGAGAGGCATGTCGAGTCCATGGAATATTTTATATTGTGACAAAAGTTGCGGGAAAGTGACAATTTTTTTTTTTTTTTTGCACAAAGTTGTCACTAAATGATATATTGCTCAAACATGCCATGGGAATATGTGAAATTACACCCCAAAATACATTCTGTTGCTTCTCCTGAGTACGGGGATACCACATGTGTGAGACTTTTTGGGAACCTAGCCGCGTACGGGACCCCAAAAACCAATCACCGCCTTCAGGCTTTCTAAGTGCGTAAATTTTTGGATTTCACTCTTCACTGCCTATCAGTTTCGGAGGCCATGGAATGCCCAGGTGGCACAAACCCCCCCAAATGACCCCCTTTTGGAAAGTAGACACCCCAAGCTATTTGCTGAGAGGTATAGTGAGTATTTTGCAGACCCCACTTTTTGTCACAAAGTTTTGAAAATTGAAAAAAAAAAAAAAAAAATTCTTGTCTTTCTTCATTTTCAAAAACAAATGAGAGCTGCAAAATACTCACCATGCCTCTCAGCAAATAGCTTGGGGTGTCTACTTTCCAAAATGGGGTCATTTGGGGGGGTTTTGTGCCATCTGGGCATTCCATGGCCTCCGAAACTGTGATGAGCAGTGAAGAGTGAAATCAAAAATTTACACCCTTAGAAATCCTAAAGGCGGTGATTGGTTTTTGGGGCCCCGTACGCGGCTAGGCTCCCAAAAAGTCCCACAAATGTGGTATCCCCATACTCAGGAGAAGCAGCTAAACGTATTTTGGGGTGCAATTCCACATATGCCCATGTCCTGTGTGAGCAATATATCATTTAGTGACAACTTTGTGCAAAAAAAAAAAAATTGTCACTTTCCTGCAACTTGTGTCAAAATATAAAATATTCCATGGACTCAACATGCCTCAAAGCAAATAGCTTGGGGTGTCTACTTTCCAAAATGGGGTCATTTGGGTGGGGGTTGTACCATCTGGGCATTTTATGGCCTTCAAAACTGTGATAGGTAGTGAGGAGTAAAATCAAAAATGTACGCCCTTAGAAATCCTGAAGGCGGTGATTGGTTTTCGGGGCCCCGTACGCGGCTAGGCTCCCAAAAAGTCCCACACATGTGGTATCCCCGTACTCAGGAGAAGCAGCTGAATATATTTTGGGGTGCAATTCCACATATGCCCATGGCCTGTGTGAGCAATATATCATTTAGAGAGAACTTTTTGCAATTTTTTTTGTCATTATTCAATCACTTGGGACAAAAAAATTAATATTCAATGGGCTCAACATGCCTCAATTTCCTTGGGGTGTCTACTTTCCAAAATGGGGTCATTTGGGGGGGGTTTGTACCGCCCTGCCATTTTAGCACCTCAAGAAATGACATAGGCAGTCATAAACTAAAAGCTGTGTTAATTTCAGAAAATGTACCCTAGTTTGTAGACGCTATAACTTTTGCGCAAACCAATAAATATACGCTTATTGACATTTTTTTTTACTAAAGACATGTGGCCGAATACTTTTTGGCCTAAATGTATGACTAAAATTGAGTTTATTGGATTTTTTTTATAACAAAAAGTAGAAAATATCATTTTTTTTCAAAATTTTCGGTCTTTTTCCGTTTATAGCACAAAAAATAAAAAAACGGCAGAGGTGATCAAATACCATCAAAAGAAAGCTCTATTTGTGGGAAGAAAAGGACGCAAATTTCGTTTGGGTACAGCATTGCATGACCGTGCAATTAGCAGTTAAAGCGACGCAGTGCCAAATTGGAAAAACTCCTCTGGTCCTTAAGCAGCATAATGCTCCGGTCCTTAAGTGGTTAAAGTGATTCATCTTTGCTGTAAGACAATACACAAGATAAAAACACTAATGTCAGCCTAAACTCTCATTATCATATCCCAATATAGGCCTCAATCTTGAAGCAGTATAGGCCACTGTGATGATTTACCTTCGTTTAGGATGCTCGCCACTTCCTTTCGTCCTTCCTCCACACACAGTATGCATGACACATGCGCGTTAGCTTGATATAGACTGTGCATGCATGAAACTCCACCCGCTTTGCCCACCCCTGACGTTCTTTCTCGAAGATTCCCTGCCCCTTCTCTCGCAGTAGGAGCAACATGGTGGATAAAGAGCAGGTGTGTGGTAATTCCACTAACGAGGAGGAGGAAAGCCCGGAGCCCGAAATGACCCGATCCCGGAGGAGGAGATTTAAGGCCTCCAATATGGCCTTTGAAGAGATGGTGGAGATGGTGTACATCTTGCGGAGGAACAACTATGATGGGAAGCATGGACCATACCTAAACCCTAACTCGCGAAAGGCCAAGATCATGACAAAAGTTGTGAAAAGTCTGCGGAAGAATTTTGGGGTACGACGCTCCAAGGAGCAAATAAGGAAACGCTGGTCTGACCTGAAACTGAGGGAGACGGATCAGTATAGAAGAATAAAGAGAGTGCTTCTAGAAAGTAAGTACTTGTCATGTGTTCCTATCATTATTATTACTTGCATGCTGCGCCATGTGCTTTTCTTTACTGTTGTACATTTCATGTTCGTGGGCACAGTTATTGGTCGTAGGAAACATTGTTCGCTCATTAAATATGATGTTTTGGGCAGAAACAGTATAAAATACATTTGGTCATGTCTATTTGTATAAAATTAAGTTTTGTACATTGCTGTCTAGATGTGTTTGTAACTAGAATGCAATGCAAACTTGATTCAGTGTAATATAAGGAGAAGACACTCAGTAGCTGTTTACACATCTGGACTCAGGAGCACTAGTGTGGGACACAAGAACAAACTTTTTAAGGTGTCCCACACAGGTGCTCCAGTTGATAATTGGGGTGTCTCCATGTGTGAAAATTGTCACAAAAAGTTAAGTATTCCAGCTTTGGTAAGGTAAAAAAAAAATCATGTCTTCAGCTTGGAACTCTGCCCAAAACAGACAATTGGACCCCATTTCCCAGCAATGTTTCATATCCCTATTTCTGGACTCAAATATCTGTGTGCCAAGTAAACCTTTTGTTTCATTCTCATAGGGGAGAAAAGACTCGGAGGACACCACTCAGAGGACACCAGGGACCCCCAACATCACCAAGAAGGGGAAATCAGCCCAAGACCCCCCGAGGATCTGGAGCAAGGAGAGGCGGAGGAAGGAGAGGTGGAGGAAGTTGTTGAGATTGTCACCCAAACAGGTGGGTGTCTGGCCCCTCTAGCTTCAGGTAATCTATGTATGCCTGCATATTTATAATACATGTTTAACCAATTTTTAGGTTATGTGCTGGTTGTTGAAGAGCAAGCTGAACCTTCAGTAAAGTGATATTGCCTTTAGTTTTTATACGTTGAATTTTGTAAGTTCCAGAGTTGTGTATGTTATGTTTTAAAACATGCCAGTTTCTAAAAAAAAAATATTAAGAAAAAAAATATTTTTCTAAAAAATTTTCTAACGCACATGTGAATGCGCACAGAGTAAAAATTTTGAGAATCAACAATGCGTGGCTTCTTCTTTCAATACTCAATACCAGTTTTGTAAGTAATTTTGTGTTTAGAGTGACAATGGGGCTTATTTACTAAAGGAAAATCCCCTTTTGCACTACAAGTGCACTAGGAGAACCTAGGAGACAGCCAAAAATAAACATAAGCAATAAAGAAATTTCAAGATTTTATTAAATCTTGTTTTATTATGATTAGACATTGTCTGGCATTGCAATGGCTCCCCTACCCGTAAAATAATTAACATATTTCTCCCAAACTTCACGAGCGCTTTGGGGTGCCAAGCCAGGACAGCCAGTATCCAGGCCCATAAAAGGATTGGAAGCAAGTCCAGCCTCAGGCCCAAGTGAGGCAAGACAATTGTGTGAATTTTTCTGTAAAAAGTTATGCAATATGCAGCAGCATAAGATTATGTGGTTGAGTTTATACTCCGCCATGTGTATGGCTGTCATAAACAGGCGAAACCAGCTGGCCATTATCACAAAGGCATTCTCCACAACTCTTCTAGCTCTGGCCAGCCAGTAGTTAAAAACCCTCCTCTCCGGGGTGAGGGTCCTCTGGGGGAATGGCTTCATCAGGTGCTCACCCAGACCAAACGCTTCATCAGCAAGAAAGACGAATGGGAGTCCATCAACATTGCCCGCATCAGGTGGCAATACCAGGCCACCACTCTGGAGCCGTTGGTAAAACTCCACCTGTGAGCGAAGACTCCTCCATCCGACATCTTGCTATTCTTCCCCACATCCACATAGAGGAACTCATATTGTGCCGACACCACCGTCATTAACATGATACTATGAAACCCCTTATAGTTAAAATAGTATGACCCCGAATGGGATGGTGGCACGATGTGGACATGTTTCCCATCTATAGCCCCTCCACAGTTGGGAAAGTCCCAACGGTTGGAAAAATGGAAAGCCACAGTCTGCCATTCCTGTGGCGTTGAAGGAAACTGTGGAGTCAAAACAGAAAAAATAATATTAGTACTTTTGCACATAACATTGCAAGCAGATTAGACACAAACATTCAGCCAACATCAGTACAACATTTATTTTAAGGAGTATTTAAAGATAAAAATATAAGGGCCACTTATCAGATTAATCCCCCCCCTCTGATGGCCCATTGTAAAAATTTTAGGGGGGTAGGGTTCGAGATAAGTTTGGGCCCCCCAAAAAAGCCTCTGGCACTCTGCCTGAATTTAAGGACAACAATAACATTTGTACAGATTTTAGGGGGTGTTTGGGGTAAAGCACTACAATGGAGCTGACAAAATACATTGTTAAGTGACTAGGCTATAGGTGTATATGCGCCCAGGATAGTATGCTTGGGAGGTTAGTGAAGGAAATATGCATGTAGGCCAAAAAAGGAACATCAAAAGATTACAGCATGCATGGGCACAAAGGGGACATTCACAGCATATTATTATACATTATTATTATTATACAGGATTTATATAGCGCCAACAGTTTGCGCAGCACTTTACAACATGAGGGCAGACAGTACACTTACAAAACAAATCAATACAGTAGGGATCAGAGGGCCCTGCTCGTTAGAACTTACAATCTAGAAGGGAGGGTCAAGTGGAAACAAAAAGTTAATAACTGTAGGGGATGAACTGATGGAAAAAATGAAAATACAGTTGTTAGGTGTGAGCAGGGTAGGCTTCTCTGAAGAGAAGGGTTTTCAAGGATCGTCTAAAAGCGAATAAAGTAGGAGATAAGCGGACAGATTGGGGTAGGGCATTCCATAGGATTGGAGAGGCTTTGGAGAAGTCCTGGAGGTGAGCATGGGAGGAGGTGACAAGGGAGCTAGAGAGCAGGAGGTCTTGAGAGGAACGAAGAGAATGAGTAGGTTCGTATTTAGAGACTAAGCTAGTGATGTAGCTGGGAGCGAAATTGTGGATGGCTTTGTACATAGTTGTTAGTATTCTGAATTTAATTCTTTGGACGAGAGGAAGCCAGTGGAGGTTTTGACAGCGAGGAGTGGCTGACACAGAGCGATTGGTAAGGTAGATGAGTCTGGCAGCAGCATTCATGATGGATTGAAGAGGTGATAGACTATGTAGAGGTAAGCCAATGATAAGGGAGTTGCAGTAGTCGAGGCGAGAGATGACCAGCGAGTGAACTAAGAGCTTTGTTGTGTCATTGGTTAGAAATGGGCGTATTTTGGAGATGTTGAGGAGGTTGAGACGGCAGGATTTGGACAGTGATTGGATGTGTTGTTTGAAGGAGAGTTCAAAGTCCAGGACTACACCTAGAACTTTGGCATGTGAGGATGGGCTTATAGTTGTGCCATCGATTTTGACAGAGAGATCAGGGGAAGGGGCATATGGGGGAGGAAAAATTATAAGTTCGGTTTTGGATAGATTGAGTTTGAGGAAGTGGTGTGACATCCATGTAATATATCTGATAGTAAATTAGTGATACGTGAGGAGACAGAGGGAGTGAGCTGAGGGGTAGAGAAATAGATTTGGGTGTCGTCAGCGTAGAGGTGGTATTGGAAGCCATGGGAGGCTATCAGTTGATCCAGGGAGGCAGTGTAGACTGAAAATAGGAGAGGTCCAAGAACAGAACCCTGGGGGACCCCAACAGAGAAAGGAAGAGGAGAGGAGGAAGTAGAGTTGAAAGAAACGCTAAAAGGTGTGGTTGGATAAGTAGGAAGAGAACCAGCGAAGAGTACAGTCACAGAGACCAAAGGGGTGGAGTTTGAGGTTGGTCAACCATATCAAAAGGTGGCAGAGAGGTCCAGGAGTAGGATTACAGAATAGTGTCGATTGGTTTTGGCCGTTAGTAGATCGTTTGTTAGTTTTAGGAGAGCAGTTTCTGTGGAGTGTTGAGGACGAAATCCATACTGAAGGGGATCCAGAAGGCTATTATCAGCGAGGTGGATGCTCAGTCAGTTGTAGACCAAACGTTCGAGGAGTTTGGATAAGAAGGGGAGCAAGGATATTACAATCATGGTAATTAGGGAATGATGAAAGAAATACAAAATATTAGCAAACATTAAAAACAATAGAATGTGATGTTAAAGGACAAAACTTACCTTAATATAGTCCGTCTGCAGGACCTGAATAATAGTAGAACAGGTCTCTGGGATAATGATCCCCAGAGCCTGGGGGGAGATGCCTGTCGAGAACTTGAGGTCCTGTAGGCTTCTCCCAGTCGCCAAGTACCGCAACGTGGCGACTAGCCTCTGCTCCAGAGTGATGGCTTGCCGCATGCAGGTATCGTGCCTGCTAATATAAGGGGTCAGCAAAGCCAACAGATGGTGAAAAATGGGGTCTGTCATTCTGAGAAAGTTCCTGAAATCATTAGGATTATTCTCCTGGATCTCACGAAGCAAAGGCATATGAGAGAATTGGTCAAGTAACCAATTCTTGGTCCATGAACTCCTCCCCACACTGTTCATGGACTGGGCTTGGGTCAAAGAACAAACCCCAACACCAAGCCTCCACACAGTATGAACTCTACGACGAGTACGTACACGCAACATGGCTTCAAAATGGTCGGCTTGTCAGAACGCACTAACAGAACGCACTGAGGAACAGCAAGGCCTGTAAAGAGCAAGCTGAAAATCAGAAACGAGAGGACAAGAACACACTGAAAGAAGAGATACGAACTGTCTACACGCTCTGAAAAGCAGATACAAACCCACAAGCACAAACGGAAGAGCAGTAATGGACTAAAAAGCACGTAAGCTGAAAAGCGCGAATCGTCTATTACCAAACTTCTACTAACACAATATGTATAGTACAGCAGGGAGAAGGGGATTATAACAGTGCCAAAAACAATTTAGAACACAATTATTATAAAAATATCAAATCTTTATTAATATACAATTCTAAAAAACATAGTTCGTACACATATATTATATTTAAAAATGGACAAGGAGCACTTTACAGTTTTGTATATTGACCGACACCAAGGATGTTGAAAGGTAGTCGATGGTCAATTCATCCCAACTAGTTTCACCAATACATTGGCTTCATCAGGGGAATAGAAAGGCAGTAAAAAGGAGTAAAAGACACTAGAAAAAAATATAAGGAAAAAAAAGAAGCAATTGAAAAACGGGGAGATCACTGGATTGTCTAACCTAGACCTAACGCTTCCCAATCAACCACCTCACAGACATACCAAGTAAGGCTCCCAGGACATGGGGTAGGCACAGTCAGGCAACCCGGGGGCACTGGTCGAACTCAGCCCTGTATTTGGCTACAGAGGGCCCAGAAAGTGCCTATAAAAACTGAAAATTAACACATTGGTAGGAACTACTTCAATAGATTTATTATTATTCACATAGGCTGATAAGCCTCAAATACATACCAAAGATAGGAACATGTAGGAAACAGAGGAATGCGCTGAATGGATCAGGGCGTGATGTTTGGGTATAAAAGAGTCAAAGGACATGTATTGGAACCAAGAAAACTGAAACAATATAATGCAAGATGACAGCATTAGTGTTGATGTTAATGGTGCTTTAAAGAGAAAGCACCATTTATGTAGCAAGCAGGAGCTTGGAAATATCAAAAATATATGTGTAAAGGCGCTTACCATGCATTTGCAAACGCCAGTGAAAGCAATGGAGTGCTTAATAAACTAGAATCAGGCAGTAGGGAGAGCTGAACAGGGGAACCCTAAAAGGGCTTCCAAAGAGGTCTGGGTTATCTAAATAAAAATTCAATACACACAAATAGTCAGCATCTATGCTGGGAAGTGGCTTGAAGATGAATAGATGGAGATAGAACTTATTCTAAATATCTGGAAGAGTTAGTCTTACCTTAATCAAACATAGCCGAACCACAGCGCATACCTGTCAACAGGTGAATGAAAAAAAAGTTTGGCAACTTTATAGGCCCCCGACCCGATCAGCTGATGAGCCAATTGGGAGCGGACAGAAAGCAGTCCGGGTGCATGCGCAGTGTCCGAGATCGATGCCTACAACACCCAGAATGCCGTGCGCTGCCTATATCACATGGTATGGATACCCGTGATAGTGATCGTGTGCGTCGCGATCACGGTATAGGGCCTGACAGTGAATAGGTGGAGGAGGGAGACCAAAACACTCCGCCTATTCAGAGAGTGAGAAAAAAAGAGGCTGATGTATGGGCGAACTGATAAACTGCGGAGGCACGGGCCGAAGGGGCAGGCTGATTGGAAATTAATCAGCCCTTGGATGTCCGTGCAGCCAAAGGCCGTAGAGGGACAAGGTCCCCAGCCAGCATGGAAGCGCTACCCAACATGGACTAGGACCAACAGGGCAAGCAGGAGGTGAGGATTGGGGAAGTGAAACAGCAGAAAGAATCGGAAGGACAACCAGTGAGGTGGTTAGATGTTAATATGTACACCCGATGGCAACTCCCTGAATACAACCCTCATAATAAAAAACAAAGAATAGAATATAGAAGAGTGAAAATATTACAATGATGGTGTAAATACTTTAAGTCAAAATTACCCTAAACATGTAAATAAAGAACACATTTTAATAATGTATATTCCATTTAACAATGAATGGGCGGAGTGTTTTGGTCTCCCTCCTCCCCCTATTCACTGTCAGGCCCTATACCGTGATTGCGCCGCACACGATCACTATCCATACCATGTGATATAGGCAGCGCACGGCATTCTGTGTTTTGTAGGCATCGATCTTGGACCCAGACCGCTTTCTGTCTGCTCGCAATTGGCTCATCAGCTGATTGGTTGGGGGGCCAAACTTTTTTCATTCACCTGTTGACAGGTATGCGCTGTGGTTCGGCTATGTTAGTTTAAGGTAAGACTAACTCTTCCAGATATTTAGAATAAGTTTTATCTCCTTCTATTCATCTTCAAGCTGATTCCCAGTATAGATGCTGACTATTTGTGTGTATTGAATTTTTATTTAGATAACCAAGACCTCTTTGGAAGCCCTTTCAGGGTTCCCCTGTACAGCTCTCCCTACTGCCTGATTCTAGTTTATTAATCACTCCATTGCTTTCACTGGCATTTGCAAATGCATGGTAAGCGCCTTTACACATATATATTTTTGATATTTCCAAGCTCCTGCTTGCTACATAAATGGTGCTGTTTAAAGCACCAATAACATCAACACTAATGCTGTCATCTTGCATTATATTGTTGTTTCAGTTTTCTTGGTTCCAATACATGTCCTTTGACTCTGTCATCCAAACATCATGCCCTGATCCATCCAGCGCATTCCTCTGTTTCCTACATGTTCCTATCTTTGGTATGTATTTGAGGCTTATCAGCCTATGTGAATAATAATGAATCTATTGAATTAGTTCCTACCAATGTGTTAATTTTCAGTTTTTATAGGCACTTTATGGGCCCTCTGTAGCCAAATACAGGGCTGAGTTTGACCAGTGCCCCCGGTTGCCTGACTGTGCCTACCCCGTGTCCTGGGAGCCTTACTTGGTATGTCTGTGAGGTGGTTGATTGGGAAGTGTTAGGTCTAGGTTAGACAATCCAGTGATCTCCATGTTTTTCAATTGCTTATTTGATCCGTATTATAATTGTTTTTTTTCTTATATTTTTTCTAGTGTCTTTACTCCTTTTTACTGCCTTTCTATTCCCCTGATGAAGCCAATGTATTGGCGAAACTAGTTGGGATGAATTGACCATCGACTACCTTTCAACACCCTTGGTGTCGGTCAATATACAAAACTGTAAAGTGCTCCTTGTCCATTTTTACATATAATATATGTGTATGAACTATTTTTTTTAGAATTGTATATTAATAAAGATTTGATATTTTTATAATAATTGTGTTCTAAATTGTTTTTGGCACCGTTATAATCCCTTTTCCCTGCTGTACTATACATAAATTTGTTTAGGGATGAGGTGCCGTATCTATTAGAACATTCCACC